>PISX010030294.1:0-18874 GCA_004024625.1 Mellivora capensis | reverse complement strand
TAAATGTTTTGTTTACATAATTATGCTTGACTTTTATTTTTTCAAACATATACTTGAAGAGCCCAACTGACAAAAATAGCCTGCTTTTGGAGCTGGAAGTATTTCAGAAGGTTCAAAGTCATGCTGAATTCATTCACAAAGTCATGTTGAATTCACTGCCCTGTTAAAGCAAAAAAGAATTCTGGGTCATTAAGGCCCCTTGCATGTTCATTTTTCTAGCTACAGGAGAAGATTTCCTTGTAAAGGTCACAGGATATAACAATTGCAATGAAAAAAAAAAAAGAAAATGCTTGGAGCTTAAGAAGAAAAGACATTTTAAAAATTTTAAAATAGAACAAATTTTCATTTTTTTCCTACTGGGTTAGCACATTTTGTGGCCTATTTAAGGATTCTTTGCTTACTCTTACGGTACAATGATGATGCTTTCCTCTAAAAGCATTGTTTTCTCTCTCACATTTAAGACTGCATTTGACTTCTGTGTATGGTATAATGAAGGGCGACAGATACTTTTTAAAAATATGGTGATCCAAATCTGTTGGCTCTCTTTACTGAAAATATCATCTCTTTCCTATGACACTGCTTTACTCTGACTTTCATTATAAATCAGACAACTGGATATGTGTGAGTCTATTTCCTTATCTCTTCTCTAGGCTTAGTGAATACACGCAGCAATATCTACAAGTCCCACTCTAATTTTTAAAATTAAAAATTAAAAAAATAAGAAAATAAAATTTCTGAGGAAGTGTCAGTTTCTGGGAACTTGGAGATTTTCTAGTTATCTTTTAAATTGATTTCTTATAAAGACAAATACCATATGATTTCACTTATATGAGGAATTTAAGAAATGTAACAGATGAACATAGGGGGAGAAAAGAGTGAGGAAAACCATAAAACAGACTTGTAACTGTAGATAATAAACTGAGGGTGGCTAGAGGGGTGCTGGGCAGGTGAATGGTTTAAATGTGTGATGAGTATGAAGGAGGGCACCTGTGGTTAGCACTGGGTATATTATGTACGTGTTCTTGTTTAATTTTATTGTGATCTAAAGATGTACTCTCAATTATTCTATTCTTTCAAAATTTGACTAGATTAATATCCAAAATATATAAAAACTTATCAAACTCAACATCCCAAAAATGAATAATTCAATTAAAAAACATGCAGAAGGCATGAATAGATATTTTTCCAAGGAAAACATGTTGATGGCCAACAGACAAATGAAAAGATGGTTAGCATCACTTATCATCAGAGAAATACACATCAAAACCACAATGAGGTGTCACCTCACACCTGTCAGAATGGCTAAAGTCAACAACACAAGAAACAATTGGTGTTGACAAGGATGCAGAGAAAGGGGAACTCTCTTGCCCTGTCAGTGGGAATGCAAAGTGGTACAGCCACTCTGGAAAACAGTACGGAGGTTCCTCAAGATGTTAAAAATAGAGCTACCCTACCACCCAGCAATTGTACTACTGGCCTAAAGATATAGATGAAGTGAAAAGAAGGGGTACCTGCACCCCAGTATTCACAGCAGCAATGTCCACAGTGGCCAAACTGTGAAAGGAGCTGAGATGTTCTTCAACAGATGAATGGATATGGAAGATATGGTTCAGACATAAAATGGAATATTACTCTGCCATCAGAAAAAGTGACTACCTACCATTCCCATCAATATGGATGAACTGGAGAGTATTATGCTAAGTGAATAAGTCAATCAGAGAAAGACAATTGTCATATGGTTTTACTAATATATGGAACATAAACAATAGTGCAGACTATAGAGAAGAGAGGGAAAACTGAATGGGAAGAAATCCGAGAGGGAGATTAACCTAGAGAGATTCTTGACTCTGGGAAACAAATTGCCTGCATCATTCACCTCACTTCATCTAACCATCTCACAACATCACAAGAAGAATGGTGAGTGGAGTGCTATAAGATATTTTGAGAGAGAGAGAGAGACCACATTCACATAATTTTTATCACAGTATAGTGTTATAATTATTCTATTTCATGGTTTGTTATTGTTGTTAATCTCTTATTATACCTAATTTGTAAACCAAACTTTACCATAGTGATATATGTATGTATGTGTAGGAAAAAAAACATCAAATATATATAGGGTCCAATACTGTTGGGGAACTAACTGCAAGCTGACACAGTCCTTCAGTCAAGGGAATCTTGCCAAGGGCTAGCTCCTGCAATCCCTGCAGTTCACTCACTAGATTTGGCTCACTCACATGATCGGTTTGGGTCATGCTGACACAGTCCTTGAACTCCTCTGTAAGTATGCTTGAGAAAACTCTCTTGTTTTGAAGCAAGGCAATCATGTAGGACTTGTGGTCCTCTGACCTTGAGCTCCTTGATAACCATTCTTTTTATTGAATTATAAAGTAAAGTCTCTCATGCATGTTGGGGCTTCACTGGGTCATCTGCCCATGGAGACCTCCCGATCCCAGCTTTCTACGTCTTTTTTTTCCTTAATTCCCCATCGTTCACTCTCAGTCTTCCCTGGGACTTCTTGCACTGGTCCACGACACAATGCTATCTGCAATTTCAGGCATCCACTGGGAATCTTGGAATGTATCCCCTACAGATAAATGGGGGCTACCCTATTCCCAAACTCTGTTACCAGTTTTTGCTCTGGACTGAGGAAACACTCTCTCTCTCTCTCTCTCTCTTTTTTTAAAGATTTCATTTGTTTATTTGACAGAGAGAGAGATCAAAAGTAGGCAGAGAGGCAGGCAGAGAGAGGGAGGAGGAGGCAGGCTCCCTGCTGAACAGAGAGCCCAATGCCGGGCTCGATTCCAGGACCCCGAGATCACCCGACCTGAGCCGAAGGCAGAGGCCTAACCCACTGATTCACCCAGGGGCCCCTGGACTGAGGAAACTCTTACAATTAATCTTTTCCTTTTTTGTTTTTTCTTTTCTCTAATGAAGACTTATAGGAACACAATGTAAGATTTTGTGTAATGATACTAAGATGTATTTGGTAGAATATAGTTTCTTTTTGTCAGTTATCTTTCTAGAAATATCCATTAAATTATGTACTGCAAGAGGGAAGTGAATGTTTCTTGGGAAAATAAAATAAGTCTTGCCTATGATGTATAGTTAGTTGAAAATAAATGGTTAATAGCCCAGTTAACATAGCCAGTTAAGTCAGCTTATATGTCATTATTTAAATGAAATTCAAACATACTCTGGTTTCTCTTCAGATCGCATAAATCTTTCACCTTTTAAATGAAATTCAAACATAAAATGATACCTGAGAACTTCTGTTTGGTTCAGTTTTGACATGAATTTAAAAATCAAAGGGAATAAAATGTACGTAAAAATCAGGCTGTGTACATGACCGAGTTTTAGTAAATTAGATATAAGTTTCTATTTATTTCCTAAAATTATGGTTGTTGCCAGTTCTACTGTTTAAGTTTATATTCTGTTAAGAAATTCTGTTAATTAGTAACTAAACATCATGCTATAATATTTCTAATGTCACTAGCAAGTCAACAAAAATACAATTGATTATATAACAGACATTTTTTTAAGGTATTCTGGGAGAATAAAATTCCATTCACAAAGTATTTCTCAAAAAGATAATTTATAGCAATCATCTACCCAATTTAATCTGTAGAAATACCATAATTTAAAAACCAACCCATTGCACAGTTTCAATAAACAAAAAGATGGAACATACTTTCAATTCCTTGGGCTCCTCCTTAATGGTATTCCAGCTTTTATTTTTCTCTGTAAAGAAAGGATTAGAAATAAATTGAAATGATCAGAAATAAATCTGAAGGCCAAGGTTACAAAGATCCCTTTAGATTGTATATAAAAATTAATTTTTAATTATTCACAGATTAAAATTGTCATCTCCTGAAGCATGTAACTCTTCATGTACGAAGAGTCATAAGCGTGTAACTCTTTATATACGAAAAATAGTTGAACTGTTGAATAAAATAGTCAACCATCCTTGTCTCACTTGTTATCTTTAGTCCTGTTATCTTCAGTTGTGGTATAAACTGAGGCTTACTGCAATGTTCTGTTTCATGTACCATGAGGGTAAGAATGTTCTGATACTGACATCTTGAAATGGTTACAGCATTTAATTTAAAAAAACCATTAAAAGTGGGGGGAAACTGGCTATACCCAGACACCCTTATGATATGATTTGCTGGAGGGGAGGTGGGCAGGGGGATGGGTTAATTGGGTGATGGGCATTAAGGAAGACACTTGCTGTGATGAGCACTTGGTGTTTTAAGTAAGTGATGAATCACTAAGTTTTATTCCTGAGACCAATACTACAGTATTAGTTAGCTACTTGAATTTAAATAAAAACATTGAGGGACACCTGGGTGACTCAGTGGATTAAGCCTCTGCCTTCAGCTCAGGTCATGATCTCAGGGTCCTGGGATCGAGCCCCTCATGGGGCTTTCTACTCAGCGGGGAGCCTGCTTCCCCCTCTTTCTCTGCCTGCCTCTCTGCCTACATGTGCTCTCTCTCTTTCTCTGTCAAATAAATAAATAAATAAATAGATAGATAGATAAATAAATAAAATCTTTTAAAAATAAGTAAGTAAATAAATAAAGACATTTTAAAAAAGGTTATGTAAACAATAACTTTCTTTTGTTCCTAGCAATGGTGGTCAAAGTTAGTTGAAGTCTATATTTAATGGAAAAAATGGCTGCTGCTAGTTTGGATATAATTTCTCTAACAGCAGTAACCATCTGATGGCAAACACAGTGCGGGATTCAGGGTTAGTGGAGCCAAACAGAAGTATTCTTTTATTCCTTATATTATTTTAGGATTGAACTACATATTGACCTGAATAACAAGAAATGAAATGGTATCCTGATCTTTGCTCATAGAACTGGCTGCAAAGAAAAATGGAATCAGATTACACAGCAGGGAAAGAAAAGAAAGAAAAAAGAGATATGTCTTACTTCATTATGAACTTAACTGTGAAAATCAATTATGTATTATTGGCTAAAATAAATTTAGGATGGAAATTTCTAAAATGAGAATAAATTTGTGAAGTTGCAGGTGCTATGAATTTTTATGTTAAAACGATTTCAAATTGTTGTTCAAGAATGTCATCCTAATTCCCAAACCCCAATAGCGGATTAAAACATGCTGTTAAGGATTTTGCTAACCTTGCAAAATTGTTTAATATACAAATTTTAAATAATTATTCTAAGTGAAAAGTATAATTTAATTTTGCTCTGATGACTTCAAAAATTCTGAAGTGATGGTTTTTGATTATGAAATTAAATTCTTCACCACTCACCTACATCCCAGCTACTCATAATTTTGGTTTATGTCTCTCATCTGAAACAGTTCTCTTGAAGTGCTCCCAGTGAGCTTCCTAATTATTTATTTAGTCCTTTTCAGTGTTGTTTTTTTTTTTTAGTTTACTACAATAGACTACCCCAAACTGGGTGGTTTAGAACAGAAATTTGTTTCCTCACAGTTCTAGAGGTCAGAAGTTTGAAGTGAAGATGTTGGAAGGGCCTCACTATTTCCAGAGATACAAGAGAGTATCTTTCTATGCTCTTCCTAGCTTCTGATAGTTGTTGTCATCCTTGTAGTTCCTTGTTTTGCAGTAGCATCACTCCAATCTCTGCCTCCATTGTCATGTGGCCTTCCTCCTCATGTGCGGTCTCCATGTTTCTGTGTCTAAATCTCCCTTTTTCTTTTATAAGAACACCAATCACTGATTATGGACCTAATCTAGTATGACCTAATCTTACCTCGATTATCTGCAAAGATCCTATTTCCAAATAAAGTAACATGCAAAGTTATGGGAGGTAGGACTCAAACATACAATTTTGGGGGACATAATTCAACCAACAATACTCAATCTTATTAAAATTCTCCATAACCTCCTTGATGCCTTTGACATTATTGATTTTTTTCTTTGAAACTCCCTCTTCTTGTCTTTCATGATACTGAATTTTTCTTGTTCTTAATCTTTAACTTTGTTCAGTTATGTTTTCTTGATTGTTTCATTTTTCTGGATGGTGTTTCCATGTGGCATTCCTATATTGTTGTCTTTAGTTCTTTCTTTTCCATAGTCTCAATCTCCATGCATTAATAAGGACATACTAGTAACTACATGTACTTATGTTAGCTGGATGATGACCATGAACAGAAAAATAATCATAGTCCTACTTGGGAACTTATGGTAAAACAGAGGGACACAGGTAAACATACCAATAAGTGTAACACTGAGTAGAAAAGGAAAAAAACATGTAATAGGAAGCCTTCAAAATAGAGAAGATACTCTAACTGAATTTTGAAAAAGAAATGAGTGCTCAACAGGCTAATTTTCATGAACTTCTACTCCATTTTCCTTTCTTGGTGGAAAGATTTTAATTCTGAAGTACATTTTTAAAATCGACATAAGAATACCCATATTGCCATTTCTCTTTGTGCTAACATTTAATAGACTTTCTTTAGAATAATTTCCCACTTAAAGAAATGTTGTGAATACAGTGCACAGAATCTCTGGATATTTCTATTCAGTTTCCCCTGTGGTTAACATTTTACGTTACTATGGCACATTTGTCATGACTAATGAAACAAGAATAATACACTGTAGTTAACTAAGCTCCATGCTTTACTCCAAGTTTCTTAGTTTTTTATCTAACATCAATTTTCTTTACCAAAATCCCACCCAGAGTATCACATCACATTACATTTAGTCATTATGTCTTCTTTGTTTCCTTGACAATTTGTTCAGCTATTTTGAAGTGTCTCTTAGTTGGAGTTTGTCTGAAGCTTTTCTTCATTTTATTGAGGTTATCCGTTTTTGGAGGAGGATCACAGAATGGAAGTGTCGTTCTCATTACTTCATATCAAAGTTGCATATTATCAACATGACATCATTGATGATGTTAACCTGAATTACCTAGATGAAGTGGTGTTTGTTGGGAATTAAGAATTAAGCTCCACCACCTTATGGGGAGTATTTACATAAATCACTTAGAATTCTTCAGTATGGAAATTCATTTCTTTACTTCCCATTTATGTACTCAGTCATTTATGAGCATCTGCATTTCTAGATGTTTGGTTTATACTTCAAGTGATAACCTTATATGCCAACCTAAAAACAGGAAACCAGTTCAAGAAGCAAAGCTTTTACCTGGGACAAAAGAATTGCAATTTGGGGTACATGGATTTAGGTAGAAACTCAGTGTACTGATTACAGAAGGTGGACTTAGGAATTTTATGGGAAAAAAGATTAGGTAAGTTGTTTTGAAAAGAGTTCATTGGTGCTGAGAAGCAGGGCTATATTTGTACTTCCTTGATTGGTCAGGCAAACTGATCACTAGGCACAAGTTCAATTTTATCAATCTTCTCAAACAGGGTATTTGCTTTCCTGTTGACTTCCTGGAATGCTGGTATTTCAGTCCAATTCAAAGATTCAGAAACTTTACATGCAAGGCATTTCCTCTGAAATGGCTGTTCTGGCTCCATTTCAAAATGGCTCTACTTATGTCTTATGTACACAAATGCTACATTATTTATTGTCTCAAATCCAACTTTGGCCATTTTGAAATCTTTTAGGTGACTTCTGTGTACTTTTGATATGTCCCTATAATTTTGATTTTTTTTGTAGCACTTGCTTATTTTCTAACCCTGCAAGATGACTCAGGATCATCTTGTGCATTTCTTGCCCCAGGCTGAGAACCAGCCATTTCTCTGGGAGTCCTGGCTCCTTTTATTGAGGACAATATTAGAAACCAAGATCCAGAGGCTGACGTGCTTGTTGTTACTGGGGTTCTTGCTTCTAGGCTCTCTCAGGCTGCAGAGCCAAGAAATATATGAATAAACACTAGTCTGTGTATATACACATATTTCCATATCTCTCTGTATGTACATGTTCAGACCAATGGCTCTGACTCTAGCCCAATACTCGAGAGTTCATTCTATTCTCCCTCCTTGCTTATCTGTAAGCTCCCTTTCTAACACTAAGAAGCTTGGCTCCTACCATTTGACACTGATTTCCTTTTGTTTAATTCCAGTATACATGTATAGTATTTTCAGATTCATCTATCCACACCCACATGAGAAATAATTTCACCAACTATAGTACTCCTTATGTACAGCTCCTTTGTCTTTAGTCTTACAGTCCCAATAATTTCTGAAGTTATTTAGGTCAGGACCCTTTCTCCCTCCCTCTTCAGTGACATTATATCATGCATTTATAATACAGTTTATTTGTTTTGTTACAGTTTGCATTCCATGCTGAGATCCTTCAACCTCCTAATTGTTTTTTAAAACTTTGAGTATATGAATTTTTATTTTTTGTGCTGTAAAGTTTATTGTTTTGACAAATGCGTAATGTCATGTATCCACCACCCTAGTACCATACAAAAGTTTTACTGCCCCAGAAAAAATCTCCTGTATTTCACCTAATCAAATTGTGAATTTCCAGCTCATTAACTTTTATTACCTGACTGCTTTATTCTCCAGTAAGTTTCTTACTGCCTTGGTTAATGCCCTGAATTACCACTCTTCTGGACTGTGATGATAGAGGCTGGGAGAAGGGGGGGAATATAACAGGGAAAAATTCACTTCATTAAGGAATCCTAGGTCTGCAAAATTACTTTTTTTCCAGTTCAATTTCTTAATGCCTCAATGGACTTTTTCAATGAAACAAGTCAGTCTAGATCTTAACACATGTATAATAAACTTGCTATTATATCTGCATTTTATACACATCATTTATTTATCTTAAATAATTTTGTTTGTCACAACATTAATATAGTAGTGGTTAAAGTGTCATATCCTGACATCACAAAAATTCTTTCAATGTTTCATCATTAAAGAGCAAATTTTCATCTATTCCTACTTAATCAGTTTCTTAAATAAGAGAAATGACTGTAAATTATGCCAAATATCTTTTTATATTGTATGACAATATCAGGTGTGATTTTTCTTTTGGTTTATTACTATAGTAAAGAGACTCCCCAGATTGAGGCATCAATAACTGGTTAACACTAATTGGTATCTAGAACCTAACATATGTAAAACAAAACTCTTAATTCATCATCCACCAAAAAAGCCTACTTTGGCCTTAGTCTTCCCATCTTAATGAATGTTAATTAGTTGCTCAAGGCCAAAATCAAGGGGCCATCTTCAATTTCTCATTTTCTTTTTATATTACAGCTGATACATCATAAGACATATTTATCCTATGCCCCAAATATATTCCCAATCCAGCCCCTTATGCTTCTTCATTTTCCTCCGTAGCGCACATATGTTTACATACATAAATATCCACTATATTTATTAATATATTCTATATATAGAATTCTATATATAGAATACACTATATATATATTGATATATTGGCCTGTTTGGGTGCTTTTTCCCTGTAATGCCTATTCATTAGTTCGCCCAGTTTAAAAAAATAAGTTGTATGTTTCTTCTATTATTGATTTGTAGGAATTCTTTATAAGATGATAACATGTTACTAATATCTTTTACCTCTGTGCTTTTTAATATTTCATGTTTTTGGAGTCCTTTGCTCAATAGAAATTTTAATTTTATTAAATATAATCAATATTTATTAAATACTAGGTTTGCAGATGATTTCAACCTACAAATATAGATTAGGACTTTTTGTTTGTACATGAAGTAATTCCTTACACTGAAAGCACAGTGATTCTCTATTTTCTTGTAAAAGTTTTAAAATAAATTCATTTCATGTTTACGTCTATCTAAAACTATGGTTCTATAGATAATGTGAAATCAAATACAATGTGATTTTTTCCAATATAGATAACCAATTTTCCTAACATGATTTATGTACTAGATGTTCATTTTCACATTGATGGCTAATGTCACTTTCATTATGTCATATTTACATACATAAATGGTCATATGCAGGACACTGAATTTTAGTCCAGTGAGTAGTTTTTGTCTTCCTACTGGAATACCATATATTATAATAAATAAATAAATAATAAATAAATACCATAGTTATTTAGCTATCACAACTTTCTGATAGATCTTGATATTAGATAAACTAATTTCTCCAAAGGGGAACCCTCCTAAACTGTTGGCGGGAATGCAAGCTGGTGCAATCACTCTGGAAAACAACATGGAGGTTCCTCAAAAAGTTGAAACTAGAGCTACCTTATGACCCAGCAATTGCACTACTGGTATTAACCCTAAAGATACAAATGTAGTGATCTGAAGGGGCATGTGCACCCGAATGTTTATAGAAGCAATGTCCACAATAGCCAAACTATGGAAAGAACCTAGATGTCCATCAACAGATGAATGGATAAAGAAGATGTGGTATAGATATACAATGGAATACTATGTAGCCATCAGAAGAAATGAAATATTGCCATTTGCGACGACATGGATGGAACTAGAGGGTATTATGCTTAGCAAAATAAGTCATTCGGAGAAAGACAACTATCATATAATCTCCCTGATATGAGGAAGTGGAGATGCAACGTGGGGGTTTGGGAGGTAGATAAAGAATAAATGAAACAGGATGGGATGGGGGGGTAGACAAACCATAAGTGACTCTTAATCTCACAAAACAAACTGAGGCTGACTGGGGGGAGGGGATTGGGGAGAGAGTGGTGGGCTTATGGACATTGGGGATGGTATGTGATATGGTGAGTGCTGTGAAGTGTTTAAACCTGGTGATTCAAAGACCTGTACTCCTGGGGTTAATAATACATTATATGTTTATTAAAAAATTAAAAAATTTAAAAGAAGAACTTCTCCACTTTAT
Source organism: Mellivora capensis (assembly GCA_004024625.1). Classification (NCBI taxonomy): domain Eukaryota; kingdom Metazoa; phylum Chordata; class Mammalia; order Carnivora; family Mustelidae; genus Mellivora; species Mellivora capensis. The sequence continues at coordinate 8,118 of PISX010030294.1, read as the reverse complement.
TCTAGAATATTCTAGAATCTTTGCTCCTTCAATATTTTTGAATCTGCTTGAGTCAGTAAGGACATGTAGTGAAACCACATGTAATGTGTATCTCAATTTACATTTTTTTCATTTCCACAAATATGGTATAATTTGGCTTTTCTTTTTGGCTTTCTTTAAATTCTTCTAATAAAATTTAATAATTTTATTTACACAGGTCTTCAGCCACATTTCTTATATTTATGCATTGCTAACTTGTGTAATTTTTAAAATAACATTTTCTAAATCTCTTGGCTACATTGCCACAGAGTTTTAAAAAATATTTATTTTTAACTTAAGTTTAATTAATTAACATAAAATGTACTTGTTTCAGGATTACAGGTCTGGTGACTTATCAGTCTTATAGAATAACCTGTAACTGTCCCTCAGAACAACGTACTGCTTAAAATATAACCTATGAGAAATTATACTAGTTATGAAGCGTGCTTAGATATAGCCTTGAGAAAAACATGTACTGGCAAGAGGCCTCTGGGGAGAGGACAATATACGTCCTTGAAGACAAGCAGCTGGGGATCCCCGGCTTGCTCAGAGCTGAATGCTTCATTTTTCCGTTATCGCCCCTTCCCTGGAGAACATCAGCAGTTAGTCAGACAATCCTTTCATTTGGGCTTGCTCACTATAGGTCATGTACTACATAACCAGACATATTTTGTCTTTCTTTTTACGTATTTACAAGACTCATGCTCAATGTGTAATCTACTCTGGCTTTGTTGATTGTTACTCACTTTCTAATAAATATGAGACTGAGAAGTTGTTTGGGGAGACAGTCTTTTTACTGTTGTCCCCTGCTCCCATTCTCTTGCAGCTGACTTGTTTGTGGCTCATTCTTCTCCCGTGGACCATCAGGAGGTGGCAATACCTAGTGCTCATTACTACACATACCCTACCCAATGTCCATCACCCAGTTATTATATCCCTCCACCCCAACCCTTCCAGCAACCCCCAGTTTGTTTCATATGATTAAGAGTCTCTTGGGTTTTTTTTCATCTTGTTTCATTTTTTCCCTCTCTTCCACTATGATCCTCTGCCTTGTTCCATAAATTCCACATAGCAGCAAGATCCTGTGATAAATCTTTCTCTGATTGACTTGTTTCACTTAGCATAATACACACCATTGCAAATTGCAAGACTTCATTCTTGATCGCTGTATAACATTCCATTGTACATACATACCACTTCTTTATTCATTCATCTGTTGATGGACATCTAAGGTCTTTCCATAGTTTGGCTACTGTGGACATTGCTGCTATAAACATTGGGGTGCATGTGCCCCTTCAGACCACTATGTTTGTATCCTTTGGATAAATACCTAGTAATGCAATTGTTGGGTCATACAGTAGTTTTATGTTTAAATTTTTGAGGAAACACCATATTGTTGTCCAGAGTGGCTGCACCAGCTGGCATTCCCACCAACAGTTTAGGAGGGTTTCCTTTTCTCCACATCGTTAACAATGTCAGTTCTTTCCTGATTTGTTTCCCATTCTGACTGGTGGGAGGTGGTATCTTAGTGTGATGTTTGAATTGTATTTCCCTGATGCTGAGTGATGTTGAGCACTTTTTCATGTGTCTGTTGGCCATTTGGATATCTCCCTTGTAGAAAGGTCTATTCATGCCTTCTGCCCATTTCTTGATTGGATTATTTGTTCTTTGGGTGTTGTGTTTGAAACGTTCTTTATAGATTTTGGATACTAGCCCTTTATCTGATATGTCATTTGCAGATATAGTCTCCCATTCTGTCGGTTGTCTTTGGTTTTGTTGGCTCTTTCCTTTGCTGTGCAAAAGCTTTTTATCTTGATGAAGTTCCAATAGTTCATTTTTGCCTTTGTTTCCCTTACCTGTAGAGACATGTCTAAGAAGTTGCTATGGCCAAGGTTGAAGAGGTTGAAGAGGTTGCTGTCCGTGTTCTTGAGAATTTTGATGGATTCCTGTCTCACTTTATGTCTTTCATCCATTTTTGTCTATTTTTGTGTGTGGTGTAAGGAAATGGTCCAGTTTCATTCTTCTGCTTGTGGCTGTCCAATTTTCCCAACACCATTTGTTGAAAAAACTGTCTTTTTTTTTTCCATTGGATATTCTTTCCTGCTTTGTGGAAGATTAGTTGACCATAGGGTTGAGGGTCCTTATCTATATAGATCTTCAGCCACTTCTCTTATATTCATGCATTGTTAATTTGTATAATTTAAAAAATTACATTTTCTAAATCTGTTTGCTACATTGGCGCAGGTTTTTAGAACAACACTGATAAAGGCTGAGTAGACATATTCTTTTTTCTTTTTTTTTTCTGATGGTAAAGAGACTAATATGAGTATGTGTTCATTAAAAATATTTGTTCCTCTTCTACATTGAGGAAGGTTTCATATATTTCTTGTTTTTTATGATTTTTCTACCATTAATGGGTGTTAAATTTTATCACTTTTTTCTTCACTTATTCAGTTAGTTATACAGTTTCCTCTTTTTAATCTGCTATATATTTATAAATTTTTAAAAATCTATAACATCAACATAACCTTATATTACTGGAATATATTCAAATTACTCATGCTGTGTTAATTTTGATTTATATTGCTGAGCTGGGTTTTTTTTTTTTTAATTTGTTTTCACAATTGACATCAGTCTATAATACCTCCTTCTTATAGTACTCAGACCTAAAGTAGATAATAAGTTATACTATCTTTTTAAAGTGACTCTTGGGAGTTGTCCTGTTTTTTTGTATCTTCTGGGAAACTTTGTATAAAATTGGAAATATCTATTCCTTGATAGTGGGGTATAACTTGCACTAAAATCATCTGGACCTTGGGATCCTGGATGGCTCAGTCAGTTAAGCCTCTGTCTTCAGCTCAGATCATGATCCCAGGGGCCTGAGAATATGTCTCACTTTGGACTCCTTGCTCAGTGGGGAACCTGCTTACCTCTCTGCCTGCCACTCCCACAGCTTGTGCTCTCCCTCTGACAAATAAATAAATAAATAAATAAAATCTTTTAAAAATTAAAAAAAATCTTCTAGATCTAGAATATGTTTTCCATATTGGTTGAGTTTTCACTGCAGATTCAAGTATCTTACTAGTTATTGGGCTATTGTGGCTTCCACTTGATTCATGATTCAGTTTTATCAATTTTGTTTATTTTTGCAAATTTCCTCCAGAAATGTTTATATATTACTGTCATCATGAGTTGTAGCTGTAACTGTATTCATGTCCCTTTTTTTTTGTTCTCAACATTTCATGTGTGTTCTCTTTTTATTTGATCAATATTGTCAGAATGTTAATTATACTCATCTTTGCCAAAAAACTAACTTTGTCTTTTAAGACAAATGTTTATTTCGGTATAATTTGTAGTCAGTAAAATTCATGCTATTTTAGTATACCATTCAATGAATTATGGGAAATGCTGTCATATAAGTACCACTACAATCAAGATAGAATAATTCCATCACCAAACATGTTCCTTAGTGTTCCTTTATGTTCAGTATCCTTTCATTTCCATTATATCTCAAGTTTAATTTTATTACTGTCCTTATAGCTTTCTTTTTACTTAAATTTCCTATAAATAAAATTATAACATATATAGTCATATGTTTCAAGGTTTTTTCATTTAGAAAAGTGATTTTGTGATTCATCCGTGGTATTGAATCTATGCCCTATAGGGTTAAGGTGGTTAAAACTAGCAGAAAGTTTAAAGCTTATTTTTCAGAAAACTGTTTTCCCCTAATCAGCTATTGTGTTTTTCCAGGCCCCACTAACACATTCACTAGCTATCTCCACAGAAGCCTGGATTCAGAGTCACTGATATGATTCCAGCCTATGAACAAGCAAGGTCTTGCATTCCTTATCCAAGATAATGAGTCCAAGACTCCAACCAGTTTATACCTGCTCTTAGAGCAGGCCTATAACAACTTCTCTTTGTCCTACAATAACCTCCTGATGTCAGGGGCCAAATTTTGCCTCCTTCTGGTGTTGAGTCTCCATCTGAAAGTGAACATGAGATGTATGTTACATCCATGTTTGCTCAAAGCTCATGCTCTATCTTCTGTCATGATTAGGCCCAAGTTTCCCTGCCCCTTTTCATCAATATATATGTAATCTCCCACCCTGAAATTCCCCTTTTAAAACCTGCTCCTTAACCCGGAACTTCAGAAGTGATCTTTGGACGTCCTTTAGCGGTTTCCCAGGTTGCTGGCCTCCTGAGTAAAGCAATCTTTCCTTTCCAGCCAACACTTGTCTTTTGAGTATTGACTTTTCAGAGGTGAGCAGCAGAGCTTTAGTTTTAGTTTAGTTTAGTTTTAGTGAGCAGAGTTTAGTGAGCAGAGTTTTAGTAACAATGTTGCACAGACCAGTGGTCCATTTGTTTTTAATGCTGAGTAGCATTCAGGTGAATAGATATATCACAGTGTGTTTCTCACTTACCAGTTGACAAACATTTAGGTTATTTTCTGCTTCTGGAGATTACTCATAAAGCTCTTATAATCATTTGTATACAGGTCTTCGTATGGACATAAAAATCTCTTTTTCTTGGGTAAATACCTAGGGGTGGAATTCTTGGTTCCTATCATAAGTGTTTGCTTATATTTATAAGAATCTGCTAAATTGTTTTTCCAAAATGGCTGTACAGGTATGAAAGTACCAGTTGCTCTATGTCCTTATCAGTTTTGATATTATCAGTCAGTTGTAAGTTCCAGTTTTAAACAGGTTGGTCAATTTAAATTAAATCTCACTGAAAAAATAACATTTGAGCAAGGCTTGAAGGAGGGAGAAAAATTCATGCATATGTCTGTGCAAAAAAAATCCAGGATGTACCCTGAAGCAGGAATGTGGAGGAAGACAGTAGTAACTTACTTACTTACTTTCTTTCTTTCTTTCTTAGAACTAAGTTTAGATAGAATAATAATGGGATAAATAATCATACTATTTGTCTTCAAGCTCAATTATACATATTACTGAACAAAATTTTTTTATAAGAGTGACCAATGATTTGCACTTAAAATTCATATAGATTTTTATGTTTTGTCCTTGTGAAACAAAGATAATGAAAAGAAGTATACCAGATTTAGTTTTCTAAACTCTATTACTTTAACAAGAAATTGGTGAGCATGCAACAACTTCATTTTTGTTTTTAAAAATGGATTTCAGAGTTCTGAGATTAATTTTAAGTTTTCTAAATGTAATGATGTCAAAACTCAATTTTTCATTTTCCCTTTTGACTACAGAGGAGCTCTTGTAATTAGAATTTTCTAATATTTGAAGTTTAACTAAGGAATGAGTATCGATTTTAAGATGTGCTTTCCCTTTTAGACAAGCTGAACAGCCTGCAGCTTGCAAGTGGGTACTCACATGGAGAAATATAGAATTTATTCGAATTTTCCATGAACGTTTTTTAATATCAGGGGCACAAATATTTCAGAAAGGGTGATTTATATGGCAAAATAATTCATATTTTTCAATTTTTTAGAAGATTTTATTTATTTGAGAAAGAGTGTGAGCTAGCTGGTGGGAGTGGGGGATGGGACAGAGGAGGAGGGAGAGGAGGAAACAGAGAGACTCTTGAACAGACTCCATGCAAGTGTGGTGCCTGATGTAGGGTTCAATCTCACAACTCTGAGATTATGACCTGAGCCAAACCACGAGTTCCATGATTAACCCAGTGAGCCACCCAGGTGCCCCAAAGATTTATTTATTTATTTATTTGAAAGAAGAGAGAGAGGGGGAGAGGAAATTGGGGGAAGGGGCCATAAGATTTAATCTTTTTTAGAAAAAGTAAAGTCCTAGAGGCACATTTTCAGTAGGGATCCATCATGCATTGCTTTAGGTTTGACAACAATATAATGAGTATGTTGAGTGCACCATTTATTTTTTAATCATAACAAGTTTTATTTATGTATTTATTTATGTATGTATTTAGAGAGAGAGAGAGAGAGAGAGAGAGAACTGGTGGAAGTGTGGGCGGAGGGGCTGAGGGAGAGAGAGAATCCCAAGCAGGCTCCATGCCCAGCTCCATGGAGCCCAACGAAGGCCTTAATCTCAGGACCCTAAGATCATGACCTGAGGTGAAAACAGGAGTCAGATTCTTAACTGACCGAGTCACCCAGGTGTCCCAGTCATAGCCAGTCTTTGAAGCCATAGTATATGAAGGGTCACAAGGAGGCTGAACCTTGTATTAGGTTTGAGGCCTGCAAGCTGAAGAAACAATTATGGGGCCGGCAGATGGAAGGCAGTTGAGAGTCTTACAGGGGCTCACAATAAGTCTTGACTATTCTTATTTATCTTGGGATTTTATTTATTTATTTGACACAGAGAGAGCATAAGAGGGGCAGCAGCAGAAGGAGAAACAGGCTCTCTGGTGAGCAAGGAGCTAGATATGGGGCTCAATATTAGGACCCTGAGACCATGACCTGAGCTGAAGGTATAAGCTTAACACACTGAGCCACCCAGGCATCCCTTATTTTTATTTTAATATGAGAACAAGAAATTTAGGTTCTCCTAAATCTAATGGCCCACTAAAAATGTTAAAAAACAAAAACAGAGAATATCCTTGTGAATGACCTCATAAAAGCACCCAGTTATATATTTTCCTGAGATTAATAGAGAGGAAATGAATACGTCCAGGAATGGATGAGTGCCAATATACTAATTTCAAGGGCCTCCTTTCATAGCCCTGTTCCCCCCCCACCACTGAGAAGATAATTCAATACTATATCTACTCTGAGTTGTGATTTGCCAAACCCATGTGATGAAAGCACTTGAGGAAATTTAGAATGAGGCTGGGTCTACATGGTGGCAGGGATTGAAATGATTGCAGCATTTGCTCTTCCTAGATTGGATCGGGAAACTCACTTACAGGGCTGGAACCTCAAGGTCCATAACTAGGGCACTTTTATTTGGATTTCATACTGTAAACAGACCTATCAGAACTGTGCTTTGGTCAATTCAGTGGCAGGTAAGTTCATGAAAGGAAATTTATCATGAAAGGGAATTTTTAATATTTGAGAGTGGGTGAAACTCATTAGGACATTTGAATTGTCAGACAAAGGTCAACTTTGAACGGCATGATCTGAAGGGACAAAAAGTTCAATTAAAAAAAAAGTTTAATAAATATACACTTTTCTTCAGTATTTGCCAAAAGTAAACTGTCCTTTTCTCAGGAAGATTAAGCAATTCCCCTCTTCTCTAAATAAATTCATTCTTGGCTCAGTGTGTTCTTTGGTAGAACTTTGTAGTTTGGGACTTTTTTCAATTTGTTACACTACTAAGCTGAAGTCTGAGTGTGTTAAGACTTAGTAAATGAGCACACATTTCTAATTTCCTCAACAGCTGTTGAATATGCATTTGGAACCAAAAACAATGTTTTTATTTGTGATGGTGTATTAGGAGGGAGAATGTAAATCCCAGGTGTGTAGACAAGGAAAGCTGTGACAGGATTTCTAAGTAGGAAGTAATTGGGAAAAGTTGACAGGATTTTAAAAAATCCTCAAGATTCTTTAGAGGTATGCACATGCATCTTGGGATATTTTTGTTTTTGTTTTTCAATTTTATATTTCATGTCAATTAAAAGGTGAAATGGAAGTGAAAATTTCATGGTAATGAAAATTTTTAGATTTCTTGAAGTAGACAAAATATTACATCTTAAAACAAAAGAGATAATATTAAAAGAGAAAAGGAATTATCACATGTTCTTTGCAAGGTATGACTGACCTTATGCAATATGTGTATCTATGTCTTGTATGTGCGCATACAATTTTCTGTCACTACTCATTATTTTGCCTTTTTACTTTCAAATTTGCACATCATAAGCTTTACCCAGAGGAGTTAAGCTTAATATAAAACTTTTTAACAAATATAAAACAAATATAAAACTTTTTTCCTTTTAACAAGGAAATTACCATATAAAATCTGAAAAGTTAATTTCACAAATTATCTTATGAAAAAGGAAAGAATATTGAAATAATCTAGGAAATAAGTACTGATCCATATGCCTAAGACCAATAAGATATCAGTGTGCAGTGAATGAAATTGGGTTGTAACATGAATGAGTGGTTAACTGATAGATTTAATGAAAAAGGTACAATTCACTATGATTCATTTACAT
>PISX010030293.1:0-18931 GCA_004024625.1 Mellivora capensis | reverse complement strand
GGGGAGATGGAGAGGAGAAGGGAGTTGAGGGAAATTGGGGGGGAGATGAACCATGAGAGACTACGGACTCTGAAAAACAACCTGAGGGTTTTGAAGGGGCGGGGGGATGGGAGTTTGGGGGAGCCAGGTGGTGGGTATTATGGAGGGCATGCATTGCATGGAGCACTGGGTGTGTTCTAAAACTATGAATTCTGTTACGCTGAAAAGAAATGAAATAAAAAAATAAAATAAAATAAATAAAAATAAATTAAAAAAGAAAAAGATTACTTGTTAAAATACAAAAAGGACTGATAGTTTTGAAATCTTTTACTAAAAAAGCTACACTAAATTGAAAATGCTTGGTTTAGCTACTTCTGAGGAAACGCCAGACAGCAAATGAAATGGGAGCTATAAAAATGCATAAGAAGCCAAATAATTCACAAGTGATTAATGATAATGGTGATCTAGATAAGACCTTTGGTAATAAATACACAACTGGATTTAGAAAATACAACAAAGAGTAATTAGATTAAACTGAGTTATAAACAATGAACATGTAAGAAAGATACGAAAAATAACAGATTTTGATATTATGCTTGTATTGCTGAAAGCATAAATTGTTGCTTAAATAGAGGAACTTGTATGATTTAAGTATTTTTGAAGCAGAAAACTCATTTAGTTATTTTATGAGATAAAGACACTCATTGTAAATCATTCCTACATTTGTATGAGGGCAAAATAAATTGCCTTGATAAAATCAAACTGATTTAAAGTACACTTCTTTAATAGCGCTGGATGAATTTAAAGTGTTCTATATCATGGATCAAGGCTAAACTAAATTTCTCTCTCAAAAGGAAACACACAGGTACACATACATATTCTTGTGAATTTCAATATGACCTCAAAATATCTCCAATTCTCTGTAAAAGACTTTATAGATGATGATGATGTACATAATCTATTATAGATAATATGTTTCTGTGTTACAATGAGAAACACAAGTATAATTTTATAAAGCATTTACTTGTTATGTATAGAATGGTTTGAGGGCATGATTTTAAACCACCCCTACGAAACATGAGGATATTTCCTCCTTAGAGACAAACTTGTACCCCCAGTTCCATAAATAATGTTTTTCTTATTGTTGTTGTTTTTAACTTCCAGCAATTATAATTGATTGCAGTTTTTATCTTACATTATAACAACATGTTTTATAGTAACAAGAAAAAAGAATAGGTCTGTTGAAATTTTAATAAAGATCCAAATTTTATACCTATATTTTGATGAAAATTAAAATAGTAACAACTGTTTTATAATTTGACAGACCTTGTAGTTTTTAAAAAAAGGACCATCTCAGGGTGCCTGGGTGGCTCAGTGGGTTAAAGCCTCCTGCCATCGGCTCAGGTCATGATCTCAAGGTCCTGGGATGGAGCCCTGCATCGGGCTGTCTGCTCAGCAGGGAGGCTGCTTCCTCCTCTCTCTCTCTGCCTGCCTCTGTGCCTACTTGTGATCTCTGTCTGTCAAATAAATAAATAAAATCTTTAAAAAAAAAAGAGAGAGAGGACCATTTCTTGTTTGAACTCTCAATACTTCTGCAAGATATACTGAGCAATGCTTATTATAGTATAGAAATAAACCTCAGAGAAGCAACTAATTTGCCAAAAGCCACAGAGGTAGCAAATGGCATAACAGCAAACCAATCCTATTCTGAAGGCTCAAATCTAGGAAAAATAGTCTTTCTCCTATTTCAGGGTTCTTGAAAAATTCAACTTAAAATGAGATTAAATAGATTTAATATTCTGTTTGTATAGCAAGAAAGATAAGTGATATTTTTAAAATAGCATTTTTTTCTATTAACCAAATATTTTAATGACTATGTACCATCCCAAGAATGGGATTTATTTCATGTAATTATAATGTGCATCTTTTAGTCATTCTCTTGCAATCCTACTCCTCAGTTAAGCATAGGACTTTTGAGTTGCTGGTCAAAATTTCAGGTATTTTTTTTACTTTTACAATGCTTTATTGATGTACATAGCATATTTCTCAAAATTCAAATGAGTATATTTCTCTGTAATTGCTCTTACCCTGAGGACCTACTTGCCCTCCTGTTCATCCTCTGCCCTTCCTCTGCTCTACTAGGAGTCTCAGGAGTCTGACTCTTAGAAGTTTTCTTTCCTGGTGTCCTATGTCACCCTGCTGTTCTCTGGATTCTGCCAATGGTAAGCACTGGTCAGGGACTGGCAAGTAGGAGAACCAGAGCTCGTCCTTGCCAGATCTTGCCAAAAGAGAGCAATATAAAACAATTACGAAATGCTGTCTGTTGAACACTTTCATTAATTAAAATATTTATTTTATTTTAAAGAAAATATTCTTTCCTCCCTCCTTCCCTCCCTCCCTCCCTTCCTTCCTTCCTTCCTTCCTTCTTTCAAAGATTTTATTTCTTTACTTGTCAGAGAGAGAACAAAAGCAGAGGGAACAGCAGGCAGAGGGAGAAGCAGGCTCCCTGCTGAGCAAGGAGCCCAGTTCTGGACTCAATCCCAGGACACTGGGATCATGACCAAAACTGAAGGCAGATACCCAACTGACTGAGCCACCCAGACTTCCCTCAGGAGGTGTTTCTGGGAGAGGCTATGAGCCAGAGGAACTCACTTAATTCTAGTTCTGTTGGGTAATCTGGCCTCTGGGTCCTAATCTCCCCATATCCTCTGTCTGCCCTTGAAGCTCATGAGGGTGAAATCTTCCCTCGGTTGCTAATTTCTGGATTGTATTACCTCCCTTTGTGTGACAATTCAGCATTTTCTTCATGGTTCAACCAAGCCCTTGCATCATATTCCCCACAATTTTCATATGGATGTTCTGTTTTGTTTTTGTTGTTGTTGTTTTCCTGTTTTGACTATCTGAAATGTTTTCTGATATATTTGTCCCTAACTAAATGAATATTAACTCAGTAGTCAACAGAATAGAGTGTTGGTTTGCATATACGGTGTTCAACAGAATAATGTGGAAAAATTTGGGTCTTAGTTTTATGATACAGTGAAACAATGGCATATATATACGTATAGTATGTATGTATATATGTATATTATGTATATATATATATTTATAATGTCATTAACTGACAAAACTTTATAATTCTTATTATTTCAATGGACATAATTTCAAGTATAGAAATAAAGGATAAGTACTTCAACCTAGCACTATTTTAGGGTACCCTGGTGACTCAATCCATTGGGCTTCATACTCTTGATTTTGGTTCAGATCATGATCTCTGGGTGGTGGGATCATCCTGTCTCAGGTTCCCCATTCAGCGTGTTTCTGGTTGTCCCTCTCCTTCCCCCTCTGCCTCTCTATCTTTCAGATACATAAATGAATAAAATCCTTAAAAATAAATAAATAAGTAAAATACCATTTTTTCTAGCCATTTCCTCTTTGACAAATGCACATTTAATTATGGTTTTCAAATCTAGATTTTCACATATACTTGCTTGTTGCCATTCTGTAAAGGAAATAAATTTCATCATCTAAATCATCAGGGATCAAAAACTCTTATTCATTGGTAGTTCTATGTAATATTTTAATTAATGAAAGTGTTCAACAGACAGCACTTCGTAATTGTTTTATATTGCTCTCTTTTGGCAAGATCTGGCAAGCTAAGAAATGCACACATTTGTTAAGCATAGAAAAAGGTCTTCATGCTCTCAGGCTGAATATGTATTACAGAACACGGTTCACTAGGGAAACACTGCATTCTAGTTCTGCTATATTTGGATGGATGCATCTCTTCATTTATATCCAGTAGGGAAATAAAAGCTCACTGCTTCTACACAATGAGGTAATGAACAGTATAAATAGTTCATATAACTTCTAGTTATGCATCATCTACCCAATAACCATCCACATAATATATGAAAAAGTGATATTACAGTTTTTGAAATAAATGTTTATATGGAGGCAATTATTTTCTGCTTTCATGTAATATGTGAGGTTTTAATGCCTTCATATCTCAAACTTGCTTATTTTAGTATTCAGTAATAATACCCTACTTTGATTGCAGTGTACACAAATTTTCTTTCTGAATCCCTATTATTCCTCATTGTCTATACCATGTCTTTATTTATTTGCTGTTTATTTTAATATTGTGCTCTATTCTTATTTAAAATCATTATATCATTTTAAACCTTTTTGTATTTTACATTAATTTTCTAACATTGGAAACAATACTCATCATCATATGCCCTAAAACAAGCTTGTGTTTGGACTCTCTTATTTAAGTAATGATACACTAATTCTACCAAGAATATTGGTTAAAAAGTTTTAATTTCTCTTTGCTTCTCCTTACTTTACTCCTAAGAGTAGTTAGTTATAAGCATGCTCTCCCCTGAAATTTCTCTCACATTCATCTTTTCTATTTGCTTTGCCACCATCCAAGACTCTTAGCTTTTTACTTTCCTCTACTATAAAGTTGTGACTGTATGCTGATATCCTGGGATGGTGTTTTTTCATGACCATAAAAACAAGTTAATGCCACCCTTGTATCCTAATTGCTTACACTGGTTGTCATTGGCCATACTTCCTTTTGAAGTAACCGTTCTGAAAAACCATAGAATTACATTCCAACTTCCCCTGCCATTCAACCTCACACATTCAGGATCTCACAAGTCTTAGAGGATGAAGTTTAACTTCATCAAACTGGCCTTCCTTGTTTTCCATTAACTGGCCTTTTCTGACATTACTGTTTTAATTACTACTTATTGTTTTTATCTTTCCTAGGAAATATTCACTTCAGTTAAACTGTTTCCATTCATGCTTTCTTGAATATTTCAAATCCATCTTCACTTCAACTGTTTGCTCACATTATTTCTTCTGAAAGGAGGAAAAAAAGAAGTGAAGTAGAAACAAAAAGTAGAAAGAAAGAAAGAAAGGAAGAAAGAAAGGGGGCAAATGTAGAAAGTGTTTTAATATTTATGAGCACTTTCTACTTATCAGGCCCTCAGATTTGGGTTAAGATATGGATGAGCTGGGCAATTTCATAGGGAAAGAATCTACACTGTAGATGTTTTCTACAATATCACTGGATGTTAAATTTATCTGAGAAATTTAAATCTAAATTTATCTGAGAAAATTTTATTTTCTCAGAACCTTTCTCAGGAAGTGTGTGGTATATAGGTCGACGAAATAAGTTTATGAGCTCTCAGATGAGAGATAGAAGGTGAGATCCCAAGCACTATAATTAAGTAACAATAGATGAACATTAAACTATGTTAATAGGAGAGAAAGTATGGTAATCTCAGAACTTTTTTGAGGTGGGTATGTATGAAAGCTTGAACTAAGCACTGAATTGGCTCTTGCTACTTATATAAGCTCAGTATGCCAGCAATGATCTTTCTTTTACTGTCTCTCTTCTATACAGCCTTCTCCTTACTTTCTAAATATTGAACAAATATTTAAAGGACATTAATTCTCAGGGGCACAAATTATTAGCAAACCAGACTCATGGATCTTAGTTTGCCCTTATAGTTACTATATTAAATGCTTTAAAATATATTATTCTATGTAATATTTATAAAAACCTAACAAATCATTGTTAGTATTCCAATTTGCACATGAATGCATATGAACTCTAAAAACAGTGAAAGCATATTTCCAGGATCTGTAAATTCAGAGCTATAAGACAAATCAAGCTTTGTCCTCTTCTTAGATTTTGTTTACTGAATAAATATTTAACGCTTGCTATTACTTATCAATTAGGTGCAACACATATGTGAAACATAAAATATTATTCATCTCTTTACAAGTACAATTTTTTTTTAAGTAGCAAACTATTATTTCTGGATTTGACTGTGGTTCCTCCTTTACCACTCCTGCCTTCTTCCTATCTACACAATCCCTTATAATAAATAGAAAATTTTCATTATCTATGCAATAAAGTACATTTGCTTTATTTATTTTTTTTAAAGATTTTATTTATTTATCTGACAGACAGAGATTACAAGTAGTCAGAGAGGCAGGCAGAGAGAGAGAGAGGAGGAAGCAGGCTCCCCGCTGAGCAGAGAGTCCGATGTGGGGCTCAATCCCAGAACCCTGGGATCATGACCTGAGTGGAAGGCAGAGGCTTTAACCCACTGAGCCACCCAGGCGCCCAAGTACATTTGCTTTAAACATCAGTAGAATATGTTTCTCCCAGATAAAATAAAAAATCACTCTATTTCTTCTTTTTTTTGTTTTGTTTTGTTATAGGAGATGGACAAAATATTGCTTAGAACTACCAAATCATAAGAATGTATATACACTGTGATAACTCAAGTAAGTGCTGGAATTTTGCCTTTTAAAAGAGATCCCTAGGAAATCTGGGTGGCTCAATTGTTAAGCATCTGCACTTAACTGAGGTCATGACCTCAGGGTCCTGGCGCTGAGTTCTGGGTCAGGCTCCCTGCTCAGTAGGGAGCCTGCATCTCCCTCTACACCTCCCCACTCCATGTGATCTCTCTCTCTCTCTCTCTCTCTCTGGTAAATAAATAAAAGTTTAAAGAAAAAAGATCCCTGGAAAGGTTATGAATTCAGCAAATCTCACTCACATTTCATAAGTGAAAGAAATAATTGGCAACTTATGTCAAGTACCCAAGTTTCTCCTTTAAAGGAAATTATCTGTTTACAAGAGCCACTTCTAATCAGGAGGGCGCCATTCTGTTTTACAGGACAGATGCAGTGAAGGAATAAATACCCCCTTGGTAGCATGAAGGGGTTATTGCATTTCTTCATTACAAGACCACTGCTACCAAAGCAAAGGCAGTAAGAGAATGAAATTGATTATGGGCCATGTTTCCCATGTAGAATTAGGGATTGCATAGCTGTGTACTTTATTTTGCTACAATAATTAATACTACTCTTACTCCTATTTTCACTTACGTTTCAGACTTAAGTTTTGTCTTTTCTTTTTTTCTTTCAACATGTAGGCCTTCCTAGATAGATTGTAGAAAAAATTTTATCTTGAAACTAAATAGTTAACATCCTAAGATTTAGACATCAGTAGGAAAGTGGTGATACAGAGACTAACACATGTAGGTAGAAGAGACTTCTGGATTGTTGTAAAGAAAAGCAGAGTTAGTTAAGTTTATCCTGGTTCAGTAAAATGCCTGTCTTTCAGAAATCAAACATCTGTGGGTTTTGCCTGATGTCTATTCTTAAGGAGTGAGTACTTTGAGTAAAACATTACAGATTTAAGACATGAGCAGTTCTACTCAGCACAATAAGGTGATGGATGGGTGTTCTGTTTCACACAATGTGGAGGAAGAGGTCTTTCCTTTATGTTAGTAGATGATTAATTCTAAGGTGGACACATTTTTAGAACAAAGAAACACATAAGTTATATTTCTTTCTTAAATTCAGCTTTTATATGGATATCATATAACATGATAAAATGTCTGCCATTAATCTTAAAATATCTATGATTATAGTGAAATCTATTGATTGCCTCTAAAATAATGAATAATCAGGCAAAAGGGGGTATTTTATTTCTCCAACAGAAAGACACTTTCTCTAATGAATTAAGACTTTAATTCTTTGATAGAGACATTCTTTTTGAACCAGGTTTTCAATGACAAAAGAAACCCAAATGATAATTTTCCCAGGTACCTTGTTCATTCTCTAGTCCATACTGACTCCTACTTCTTGTCTACAGAGACCTAATTCCTTCTAGAACATCGTGGTTCTCACCTAGACAAGCATGCTCCTGGGGAGGGACAACTGAAATTATTTCATGTTATGTCAATGGTTCTAAGAGTCTGTCTATTTATTATCTATCTAATCATCTCTATCACACACTCAGCAAAAAATGAAGCAAAACAAATTTGGATAATAGAGTTTTTCAAGGAATTTAGCTTATCTGGGTTTGGTACCTCTTGCGATACAATCTTAATTTTCATCCAAACATTTAACTACCAGTCTATCTATTGATCTGTCCATCTATTAATCTATATCTAACATCTTATTGAAGAATTAATGATAATTTTTTTAAATTTTGCCAGGTGACTCGTCAACATTGAGCACAATTTGCATTTCTCTGTTACTGTTCTATCACAGCTCTTCTGAGTTTCTTTATCTAGGGGGGTGGGTGCTGTGGGGGGGCTGGTGCCAGAGTGGTAAAATGGCTCATGAAGAAGGTCATCATTTATGTACCTTTGTATTTGCATATTCTACGCTCTCAAAAAATGTCTTTTAAATAACGAATTATGATCTCTAGGTTTCTATAGAAGCTTCTTCTTTCCAATTGCTTAGAAATATTTGTTTCCTATAGTTAACATTCATATTCTTCCTTTTTTCTTCTTTTAACCTGAATGCTCTTTGTCATATATCACTTGAGAATCAGTGTAATACTTGGCCCTCTTCATATTATGGCAGTGAGATCAGGGAGGAAAATGGCATAACTAATATTCAGTCATTTTGGGTACTGAGTCACCTAACCAAATACATACAATCTGTTGTTCAGATTTATATAATATTTCATGTGAGTGTGTGTGTGTATATATATATAATCAAACTCTCTCCTAAAATCCATAAAATGAAATTCTTATTTAATAACTTAATCACTACTGCTATATAGGGTAGAGTACCATCATATGTCTGCTACCTTCTACATCAAGAGTTTCTGTTAGGCATTAGAAATCAGCAGACATCAGTCTCCCAGAGGAGTCTAAAATCCCCTGGCACATTCTAAAGTAGGAATGTAAGAATTTTGTCACTTAAATAGATTTTAAAAGCCTAATGAATTGAACTTTTTTTTGGTGGCGAAATATGTCATAATTCTGCTAGTGCCAGGGTTTCTGGTATTGTGCCATTATATCCACAGGCAAGTAAAGTGTTTTAGAACTTTGTGAATGTAATCTTATATGTTTTCTCATTTTGCTCCTCCTTTTAGGTGAGCAGGAATGTATTTCAATTATTCTTACCAAACTCTAGAGACACCATGAAAGATTCACTGGCATTCTCCTGGGTCCCTTCTATACCATTAGGAATGTTGTAATGAAACTTTGGAAGTATGAGAAGCATTCCCATTTATAAAGGAAATTACCCATAAAAACTTCCTTTTGTGTGTCATGGGTTTTTGTGTGGTAAACATGTGACCAAATTAAAGAGAGAATTATTAAATTAGGTAAGAAATTAAAGAGAGAATATTGAAGGTCACTTGTACCAAAATAGAGTTATTAATTTGCCATGAGAATCAAGTTAGAGACTGGGTATCCTAGCGGCTGTTTTTGTACTAAACAAACTACAAGAAATGTAGATCCAAATGAACATATCCTTGATTAGCCTGAAAAATATGGTCAGACCTTGCCTTATGGTATCATGATAGTAAATAAAAGGTGTTATCACTAATTCAAAGATGGTAAAAGATCTTCAGAATATGTTTATAGACTTTATAAGAAATGTCTTACTAATCATTATGCTTTTTCTTTCTCTTTTCTTTCTTCTTTCCTTTTTTTTTTTAAGAATAAATGAAATTCTATGTCATCATTATCCACATTAATTCCACACCTGGGCATTAATGACTTTAAGCTATTTCCATGGGACAAATTCTCTCATTAAATACAAAGATATATAGCAATCACAAGACATCTTTTTAAAATCTTTTTAGTGACTTATGTAGTATTTAAAGATATCGAACTGCAGGGGTAAAGGAAATTGTATTTTCTATTATGTACCACAAATTGTAAAGAATCTTAAGAATCTTTATTATATTTAATTGCATTACTACCTGTAAGACAGGCGATATCTTCTCTTTAAAGAGAAGAGAGAGAGAACATAAGCACATGGGAGCAAGTCAGGGGAGGGACAGGGGAAGAAAGAAAATCCTGCAGCACACTCCCCACTGAGCACACAGCTGGACCTAGGGCTCCATCGCAGGACCATGAGATCATGACCTGAGAGGAAATCAGGAGTGGCCTCTTAACTGACTGAGCCACCCATGTGCCCCTGAAGACAGGCAATATCTTTCTGAGTAAGATAAACTCAGTAACTAAACTCAGAAACTAAGTAACTAAACTCAGAGTCACAAAGAAAATGAAAGTGGATACTGTTGAGTTAGCAACTCAGGAATACTTGAATATCAAAGTCATATTCCTTCAAATGAATTACAATTTTTGAATTCCAAAATTGTCATAAGGAGTTTTAAGAAGTTTGGGGCATTATTGAAATAAATATGCAGTTTGGAAGGCAGTACAGTGACTTATAAAAAGTGATGAAATATATATGTTAAAAGTCATATTATTTCCTATTGTTCATTTTTCACTTGATAAACTCTCTGAAGTGGAAAAATTGAATGCTAACCTGTATGGAATAAGTTAAAGGAGTAAATAAGGTTTATTTTTAGAAAGGCTATTTGTGATAGATGGATTCAGAACTCAAGAAAATGTAGATAAAAAAATACAAATTCTTAAAAAATAGAATCCAGTGGTCTTTCAATGAACAATGCACAAACATCATAGGATAGATGTATTTTAAAAAGAAAAAAATACTTTACCATAATTGGTAACATTTTCGAATTATAGGGAAAAACACTTAACGATATTAACAATAGAATCAAGTCATTTTATAAAATACAGCAGTTATTCCTAGGAAAAACACAAAAAATACAAATAAAGCTACTTAAACATAATAAATGTAATTCTCCCAAATCTGCAGTTGATATTATATTAAAAATATTTAAGGAAGGAGGGATAGATGGTTAGCATGAATGTTATTATGCAATATTAGTGTGTTTTTAATAAATAGAATAAGAAAAAAATAAATAATGGGCATAATTAACATTGAATGATGAAATAAACCATGTTTTATTTCCAATAGTACAACTATATATGTAGAAAATTTAAGACACTATAAAGTTATGGAGACATCAAGATAATATAATAAAAACCAGTATAAAGTGAGTGATTTATAATTCTTCTAATGTGCAAAAATTGATAGCTCTGTTCAAATTTAACAATAGGAACATAAAAAGTGGTAAAATTTGTCTCTTGACAATTGAACAAAACTCTATAATTTGTACAAATTAATTTAAAAATTACTTTTTTTTTTTTTTTTACATAAAGGCTTCTACAGTCTTTGTGAAAGAAACAGTAATTGAACCAAATAAAACTGAATGGGGTTGACTTTTTTTTTGAAAGAGCAAATACTGTTTGCTATTTTGTTTAAATTTTTGTCCATGGTGAGATTGACCAGAGCTCTTCCTTTCCTAAAGTGTCCTATAATGTTTTCTGTAATCTTGAATCAGTTTAGATTACATTTTTCTAAGAATTAATCAACATCAATTTTTACTGTCTTACCTTTGAACATAATATATTTTTACTTTATAAATTATGTTGTCCTCCAATTGTCTCTATTTTCATCCCTAATATTATTGCTGTTTTTTTCTCTTTTCTTCATAGTTCTATAATCATTTTCCTTCGAGTCTCTGTGTTGTTTTTATTTTCTATTGATCTATTTTTGTGTGTGCATGGAGAGAGAGGGTGATGGGCAAACCGGTATATGATATCCTGTTTTAAATCTCCTGTTTCCATTTCAGTTACTTGGATTCTTAGCTATATTATTTGATTCCTTCTGTTGTCCTTCAGCATATTTGATTTCCTAATTCTGAAGTTATGTGTTTTGTTTATTAATATTAGCCTTTATATTATTTATATTTAATATTTATGAAAAAATGCATACATTTTGATATGCAGCTTTATGGATATATTTATGCTTAGCAACTAACACATGTTCAGAAACATATTAGGAGTTAAGTAGATATCTGTATGAACAAGACCCAGGAAATACAATACAAATTGACTTGGATTATAATACGTTTGTGAGTTTGATAGGGGAAATTGAAGGAATACCATTTATGAATAAGCTAATATAAGCATGGATTCCATTGCATTATCCTTAAACTGTTGACATTAAATCAACGTATAAAAGCTAATGCTGACTGACAGTTATATAGAAAAAAAGTTTTAATTATTCTGCTATACAACCAAAAATCCAGATGAATATCCCAAAAGAACTCAAAATAAGCATTTTCGGTTGTCAAAAAGTAATCAAAACATATTCAAATAAATTAATTCCTTAGTTTCAGAATGAAAATTAACATGAAAACCACCCTGTAGATCAAAGAAAATCATTTTTTCTGACAACATATCCAAGCACATTTTCAATGTGCTACTTACCAGCTAAGTCTAAAAATATCAGAAGTTAATGAAAATTAATCCAAAAACATGTCAATCAAATAGCAAATTTCACATCAGGATTCATCAGGATTGGAACATCAGGCATTTGTTTCTTTAAGCAGCAAGATGCAATAATGTGTTATTCAGATCTGAGTTCCTTCTTAAATGACTCTGTACCTGAAACACCTTGTCATTCCACAATCCATTATTTTTAATACTAAATATTGTTTTTTAATCAAACAATAAGTTTTGATGGATATGTTTCATGTATTTTAAAAATGTTTATTTAAAAATTCAGTGATACCTGGCAGATTATTAACTCTTTTTTGACATTTATCATTGTTAATACTGCTAAGGTGAAAAAATTTGAGCAACGGGCCTCTTTTAAACATTTGGTCTTCATGTACACTTTTGTTGATAGTACTATAATTAGTATTAGGAAACATGTTGCAAAGCATAAAGTTATCTGCATGATGTTTACCTAATGCCTTATAGGATGTACAAAACAAATGTTTCTTAGAATATTATAAAGGGGGCTAGAATATTTTTCAGGTTGCGTCTTGAAGGATTAATGATAAGTAATTAAAAGGGGTAGAGCAAATGTGTGTGTGTGTGTGTGTGTGTGTATTAGGGTGTACATTAAGATAGAGAATAAAAGTGGGAGGTTACTTTTTTTTAAAGATTTTATTTATTTATTTGACAGACAGAGATCACAAATAGGCAGAGAGGCAGGCAGAGAGAGAAGAGGAAGCAGGCTCCCTGCTGAGCAGAGAGCCTGATGCGGGGCTCGATCCCAGGCCCATGGGATCATGACCTGAGTCGAAGGCAGAGCCACCCAGGCACCCCGGTAGGTTACATTTAAGGGCAGATTATGAAGAGTTGTTCAACAGACAATGGCTAGATCATAGGCATTAGGGAAGAAGTTGAGGTGAACAAAGAAATTTCAGAATTGTCAATTCAAAGGGATGAGATAGAATAATGTGTATTATTGATGAATTTATATACAGAAAACTAAAGAGTGTATCTGTTGAATACCTACTGTTATGTAACAAATTACCACAAACCAGGTGTTTATAACAATATGCATTTATTATCTCATAGTTTTGCGTGAAAGGAGTACAATATGATTTATATGAATATTCATCTTCAGGATATTTTAAAAGGTTGCAGTCAAGGTGCTTGGTGGGGCCTGTGGTTTAACCTCAAATCTCTGCTGGGCAAGGATTCAACTCCAAGCTGATGTGCTTGTTGGAATTTGTTTTTTGTTGGTTATAGAACTGAGGATGTCTGTTTTGATTGGTTGTTGTCTGGAGGTTTCCCTTAGTTCCTTAACACATGGAACTTCATTTGGCAATTCACAAACCAGCATTGTGTTTCATTAAAGCCACCGAAGGACAGAGCCCATAATAAGTGTGCAGGAAACACAGAAGTTAAAATCCCACATAACACAAACATGACCGTGATGCCCTCTAACCTTTGCTGTGTTTTATAGGTTGGAATTAAGTCACAAGCCCCATGAATATTCAAGGAGAGGAGATTACACTAGAGTAGGACTATTTGGAGGTAGAAATCCCTGGGGCCATTTGAAAGCCAATGTATTTCACTCCAGCTGATTCAAACAGAACCTATTTAAGTCAATTAAATGTTGTGATACACACAATTATTATAATCCCAGAAGGGACATGTTCCAAATTAAGCTTTCAGAATTCCCAGAGCAAACACACAAACAAAAGCCCATCTAGTCTACCATGGGATCTCCTGCATCTGCCATGACCGGGAAGCTGCAACCACAATCATGGGCACACTGATCCTTGCTAGGATCCAGAGCAGCAAAAAGTATGCCTGAACCCCAACACTCAACACCTTTTAAAATAAGATCTGGTCAGTGTAACCTGCATTGAAGCTGCACACGGATAAACACAAATATCACCAGCATCTTCATTCCAGTGGAAACAGCAAATGAAATACCGCTTCCAATACCTGATGCTCATTCTCACATTTCAAATCTCAAGCATACGTAAGTAATGTTACATGCCATTTTGAGAGACTCTGGAAGATATTATATGTAGCCTTCTGAATAAATTTACATTAGAGCATACTATAGGAGTTTTGGAGAGAGTTAAATAAGGTAATCTTCATTGCCATAGTCCTCTACAATCATTGGCCCCTGAGAGCTCCCAAACACAGTTTCTTTTCTGGTTAAACTTCTAATCTGTAATAAAACAATAGCTATATTCTTCTACCTAAGGTAATGTAACTGCAATTCCTATAACAAATGTAACTATATTTCCTACACTAAAGGAATGCTTTTCTCCCTCTCTAAATGGGAGAATTAGTCATTGAAACCATTTTTTGTAATGCTTATCTCCCCTCTATCTCAGTTTAACTAATACCCTGCAACTAAAAAATGGAATACTGAGTCATATATTATATTACCAACATGTCTCATGTAAAACTGCAGAGGAAAATTGTTACTATATGTGTTCTATAGCTAGCCAACTAGATAGATAACACAACATGGAGTGAAAAAAATATAAGTAAATTCTATCTATAACAATTTGATAGCTCTAGTTTGTTCAACCTAACATGAAATCTGATGTATTTGCTAGTTGTGATACTTTTAATTTTTTATTTCATGTCTTCCTGTCCTCAGTCAGCCCCTTAACCTGTTAGTATCCTTTTACTGATAATAAAACCTGAAATATATTTGAATACTTCCTTGAGATTCATGTAATCATCTATTACATTTTCCTTGATCATGCTGGCATTATGAAGCTCCTCAGAAAATCGGGGTTTCAGAAATATGTCTCGGGACACCTGGGTGGCTCAGTGGGTTAAAGCCTCTGCCTTCGGCTCAGGTCATGATGTCGGGGTCCTGGGATCGAACCCCACATCGGGCTCTCTGCTCGGCAGGGAGCCTGCTTCCTCCTCTCTCTCTCTCTGCCTACTTGTGATCTCTGTCAAATAAATAAATAAAATCTTTAAAAAAAAAGAAATATGTCTCTATTCAATATAGTACAATACCAATTCTACTTTTCATTGATAGTCAGGAAAGCCTACAAACATGTCTCCATTAGTAAACTGCATTTGCCATGACCCAGAGGTTGCTATTGAATATGGGAATAATGATAACAGCTGAACAACAATCCATACATATAAAATTATACGCCTGCTGTCATAATTCTCACTACCCACAAAGTTAGGAACTGATTGAGGCTAGATCTCTGACACAGCTGTCACAGGTAAACCAAATCTCAGAAAGAAGTAGAGTCATAGAAAGAGGAAAAATCATAGTCTCTACCCACATATATATGTACACTTGGTATAAATTTAAGGAAACCAAGTAATGTAATTCTTAGTCCTTCATCCACCAAGCATGGAGTAGACACACTGCAGGGGGCTGGAACAAAGTTGAGCAAGTCTTGAGAGTTAAGAGAAGAAACAAAGTCATATTTTGTGAATGAGTATAAAAAACAAGATTCCCAAATTAGTTCAAATGATAGGATTACAACTAGAAATTATGGAAAACATAATG
This sequence comes from Mellivora capensis, assembly GCA_004024625.1. NCBI lineage: Eukaryota > Metazoa > Chordata > Mammalia > Carnivora > Mustelidae > Mellivora > Mellivora capensis. The sequence goes on along the minus strand of PISX010030293.1, from coordinate 3,217 downwards.
TAGCAGAGTCTTCTAATTCTCTCCCTGTATCCACTGACTCTTCCTCATCTTATTATGAGTGAGTTTTAGATAGTTCCAGTGGCCACCATTGTAGACACTGTATTTTCCAGCTTTCATTCAAGAAAAATGTGGCAATGTGACTACCTTTTGTTTAATGGCAGAGAAATAGATCACGTTATTGCAAGGAGGAGTTTTGCCCTCTACTTTTCACCTTCCCGCAGGATAGAACATGGATATAGGAGTGGTCATGAGGTTTGGCATTTTGGATGAAGACTCCAACTAGAGCTGGAGCTGGGCAAGAAACAGGAAGAAATCTAGTTTTATGGACAACCTAATGGAGCAGTGCTATTTTTTCAGCCTGGGACATCAGGCTGCCTCTGGATTTGCATGAGGGAGAGAAATAAAAAGCCACTATTTTCTTCATTGCTGTTGTTGTTGTTGGTGGTGGTGTTTTGGTGTTTTTGATTTTGTTTTTGGTTGGCTGGTTTGGTTTTGCATTACAGAAGCTTAATATATATGCTAAATGAAGGAAGAGGTGTCCTGTAAATCATCTGGGAGAAGAAAGTTTCCAGAAGGAAAGCTAATCTCTGGTGTCAGATTCTACAAAACACCTATTAAGACAATTATCATAATATGTCCATTAAATTTAGTACCAAGCAAATGATAACTGATTGTTACAAAATAAGCTTGGACATGAGTGTTGTGGGAAAAATTTAAACATGTACCAAATTGAACAGTGAATTACTGTGAATTCCAGACCGCAAATTGACAACACTATTCTTGCAGTTCATTTTCAAAGATAGAAGAACTAGATTTTAACAGGTGTATTTTTCCTTCATTCCCAAATGACTCAAATTGCTTTTAGTTTTTTTGTTGTTGTTTTTTAATTTTTTTTTTATTTTTTATAAACATATAATGTATTTTTATCCCCAGGGGTACAGGTCTGTGAATTGCCAGGTTTACACACTTCACAGCACTAACCATAGCACATACCCTCCCCAATGTCCATTACCCCACCTCCCCTTCTGATCCCCCTCCCCCAAGCAATCCTCAGTTTGTTTTGTGAGATTAAGAGTCACTTATGTTTTGTCTCCCTCCCGAACCCATCTTGTTTCTTTTCTTCTTTTCCTACCCCCCCAACCCCCATGTTGCATCTTCACTTCCTCATATCAGGGAGATCATTTGATAGTTGTCTTTCTCTGATTGACTTATTTCACTAAGCATGATACCCACTAGTTCCATCCACTTCATTGCAAATGGCAAGATTTCATTTCTTTTGATGGCTGCATAGTATTCCATTGTGTTTATATACCACCTCTTCTTTATCCATTCATCTGTTGATGGACATCTAGGTTCTTTCCATAGTTTGGCTATTGTAGACATTGCTGCTATAAACATTCAGGTGCACGTACCCCTTCGGATCACTACGTTTGTATCTTTAGGGTAAATACCCAGTAGTGCAATTGCTGGGTCATAGGATAGGTCTATTTTCAAATTTTTAGGAATCTCCATGCTGTTTTCAAGAGTGGTTGCACCAGCTTGCATTCCCATCAACACTGTAGGAGGGTTCCCCTTTCTCCGAATCCTCGCCAGCATCTGTCATTTCCTGACTTGTTAATTTTAGCCATTCTGACAGGTGTGAGGTGGTATCTCATTGTGGTTTTGATTTGTATTTCCCTGATGCCGAGTGATGTGGAGCACTTTTTCATGTGTCTGTTGGCCATCTGGATGTCTTCTTTGCAGAAATGTCTGTTCATGTCCTCTGCCCATTTCTTGATTGGGTTCTTTGTTATTTGGGTGTTGAGTTTGATAAGTTCTTTATAGATTTTGGACACTAGCCCTTTTTCTGATATATCGTTTGCAAATATCTTCTCCCATTCTGTCAGTTGTCTTTTGGTTTTGTTAACTGTTTCCTTTGCTGTGCAAAAGCTTTTGATCTTGATGAAATCCCAATAGTTCATTTTTGCCCTTGCTTCCCTTGCCTTTGGCGATGTTCCTAGCAAGATGTTGCTGCGGCTGAGGACGAAGAGGTTGCTGCCTGTGTTCTCCTCAAGGATTTTGATGGATTCCTTTCTCACATTGAGGTCCCTCATCCATTTTGAGTCTATTTTCATGTGTGGTGTAAGGAAATGGTCCAATTTCATTTTTCTGCAAGTGGCTGTCCAATTTTCCCAACACCATTTATTGAAAAGGCTGTCTTTTTTCCATTGGACATTCTTTCCTGCTTTATCGAAGATTAGTTGACCATAGAGTTGAGGGTCTATTTCTGGGATCTCCATTCTGTTCCATTGATCTATGTGTCTGTTTGTGTGCCAGTATCATACTGTCTTGATGATGACAGCTTTGTAATAGAGCTTGAAGTCTGGAATCGTGATGCCACCAACTTTGGCTTTCTTTTTCAATATTCCTTTGGCTATTCGAGGTCTTTTCTGGTTCCATATAAATTTTAGGATTATTTGTTCCATTTCTTTGAAAAAGATGGGTGGGATTTTGATAGGGATTGCATTAAATGTGTAGACTGCTTTAGGTAGCATAGACATTTTCACAATATTTGTTCTTACAATCCAGGAGCATGGAACATTTTTCCATTTCTTTGTGTCTTCCTCAATTTCTTTCATGAGTAGTTTATTTTTTTCTGAGTATAGATTTTTAGCCTCTTTGGTTAGGTTTATTCCTAGGTATCTTATAATTTTGGGTGTAATTGTAAATGGGATTGACTCCTTAATTTCTCTTTCTTCTGTCTTGTTGTTGTTGTAGAGAAATGCAACTGATTTCTGTGCATTGATTTTATATCCTGACACTTTACGAAATTCCTGTACAAGTTCTAGCAGTTTTGGAGTGGAGTCTTTTGGGTTTTCCACATAGAGTATCATATCATCTGCAAAGAGTGATAGTTTGACTTCTTCTTTGCCGATTTGGATGCCTTTAATTTCTTTTTGTTGTCTGATTGCTGAGGCTAGGACTTCTAGTACTATGTTGAATGACAGTGGTGATAATGGACATCCCTGCTATGTTTCTGACCTTAGCAGAAAAGCTTTCAGTTTTTCTCCATTGAGAATGATATTTGCGGTGGGTTTTTCATAGATGGCTTTGATAATATTGAGGTATGTGCCCTCTATCCCTACACTTTGAAGAGTTTTGATCAGGAAGGGATGCTGTACTTTGTCAAATGCTTTTTCAGCATCTATTGAGAGTATCATGTGTTTCTTGTTCTTTC
>PISX010030292.1:0-18650 GCA_004024625.1 Mellivora capensis | reverse complement strand
TTCCATCAAATTTTTAAAACTTTTGTGCCTCAACACTAGCAATAAAATGAAAAGAAAACCCATAGAATGGGAGCAAGTATTTGCAAATCACATATCTGATAAGGGTTTAATTTCCACAGTATAGGGGCGCCTGGGTGTCTCAGTTGGTAAAGCGTCTGCATTTGGCTCAGGTCATGATCCCAGGACCCCACATCAGGCTCCCTGCTCCGTGGGTTGCCTGCTTCTACCTCTCCCTCTGCCACCTCTCCCCTGCTTGTGTGCTCACTCTCTCTCTACTCCTCTCTCAAATAAATAAATATTTTTTAAACTTTCCACAATATAAAAACAACTCCTACAACTCAAAAACAAAAAGACAAGCAACCCAATTTGAAAACTGGTGAAGGAGGGGCGCCTGGGTGGCTCAGTGGGTTAAAGCCTCTGCCTTCGGGTCAGGTCATCATCCCAGGATCCTGGGATGGAGCCCCACATCGGGCTCTCTGCTCAGCAGGGAGCCTGCTTCCTCCTCTCTCTCTGCCTGCCTCTCAGCCTACTTGTGATCTCTGTCTGTCAAACAAACAAAAATGAAAGCTGATGAAGGCAATATAGAAAGAAGGTTACTTCTCTAAAGAAGATACATAAGTGGCCAATAAGCACATGAAATTGTGCTTATTATCATTTGTGGGTACCGAAAGGCAAATCAAAATCACAAGAAATACCATCTGACACCTATTAGGATGGCGATGATTAAAAGAAAAAAAAAGGAAAACAACCGCTGACAAAGATATGTTAAAGTGGTACATTGCCAGAGGGCATGTAAAATGGTGCAGCTACTGTGGAAAACTCTGGCAGTTTTTCAAAAAGATACACAGAGAATTCTATGACCCAGAAATTCCACTCCTAGGTATATACCCAAATATCTGAAAACAGTGACTCAAAAGATATTTGCATGTCACTGTTGCCAAAAGGTGGAAATACCCTAAGTACTCACCAAGAGATGGGTAGATATTTTAGCAGATTTTTTTTTAATGTGGTATATGCATACAATGGATTCTTCAGTCACAGAATGAAGTTCTGAACATCCTACAATATGGATGAACGTTAAAAATATTATGCTGGGGCGCCTGCGTGGCTCAGTGCATTAAAAAGCCTCTGCCTTCGGCTCGGGTCAGGATCCCAGAGTCCTGGGATCAAGCCCCACATCCGGCTCTCTGCTCTGCGGGGAGCCTGCTTCCCCTTCTCTCTCTCTGCCTGCCTCTCTGCCTACTTGTGATCTCTGTCAGATAAATAAATATTTAAAAAAATATTATGCTGAGTGAAATAAGCCAGACACAAAAAGACAAATATTATGTAATTCCAGTAATATGAAGTACCTACAATAGGCAAATTCAGACAAGAAAGTCTGAAAGTCAGAGGTCACTGGGGCTGGGGGGAGGAGATAGGAAATGGGAAGTTACGCTTAATGAGTTCAGAGCTTCTGTCTGGGAGGATTAAAAAAAAGTTTTAGAAATAGATAGTGGTAATGGTTGTACTGCACTGTGAATGCAATTAATGCTTTAAAAATGGTTAAAATGGCAAATTTCATGTGATATATATATTTTACCACACTGAGAAAGAATTTAAGACTGCTCACAAGTTGGGAACTGTCAAATATGGGACAATGAGCACATGGGTGTATGCTCATTACACTAAAAATTTAAGAAGCAAAAATGGTGTTTTCTGTACTTTTTCTATTAAGTATTTTTGGTCAAGGTAAAGAAACCCCCTTCTATTTCTAAATAGCTGTTTTTTATTATGAATGGGTGTCACATTTTACCATGTGTGTTTTTTACATATACTAAGATGATCACACAGTGTTTTTCCCTTTAGCCTGTTATTGTAGCAAATTTTGTGTAAAGATCTCCTAATGTGAAACCACCCTTGCATACCTTGGGATAAGCCCAACTTAGTCAGATGGTCATTTTTATATCCTACTGGGTCTGATTTGCCATATTTTGCTGGTCCTCCGTGTACTCCCATGACTCTCTGTGCAGCTGCCCTAAGATCCACCAAACTGTACTGGAAATATGGACTCCCTGAGGGCAAAGACTCCTTCCTCATCCACTGTTCCATCCCTAGCTAGTCTAAGGTCTAGGCCACAGCAAGCACCCGATAAAAGTATGGCTGATTAATAAATGAGAGAGTATGTGGAGAGATGAACAGGTGAGCAGATGAACACCTTAATCCAGAATACTGACACCCACTCAAGGAGATGTGCAGAGAAGATTTTTCCGGCAGGGAGACCACTCCACAGTGGTCACCAACCACTCCACAGAGCTGTCTTCTCTATGGACAGCTCAGTTTGTCTGCAGCCCTGTAAACTGAACTCCAGCCCTAGATTCTCGTCTCCCCATTTTCCCTCATTACCCAGTGAACAACATTCCGAAGTTCAGTGCCTGCTTTCACCCAACAGGATCCAGCCCTCATCATATCAAAGCACACTCCAAAGGTTAGATCCTGTGCTGAGATTAAGGAGGAATTCAGTATTAGATTCAAGTTTAAAAGTGTTCCTCCCAATCTCAGAGTTTATTCCCAACAATCAAAATGGCCTCATCCCAGCCCTTATTGGAAAAGCAAAAGCCCATCCCATTAACAATTCACTGCATCAGCAGCACAGAGGAGGAGAGCAATCAGCAAGGGAAACAGCTGAATTATTTCAGCAGCTGTAAATTATGTGTTCTCTCTTCCTCTCCTCCTCCAAGTCCGTGCTCAACTGTGCCCCACGCCTCCACACTGAACCTGGGTTTGTCAAGAATCTACGTCAACTACAGTAACCAAACTTGAGTTCAAGAAGCAATATTAAAAAGCACTAATTAACTGATATTTAAATACTGTGTTTAATGTCAACAAAATCACACTTTAAACATCTAGTCTATTAGTTACTTAATTAAATTCTTTAAAATCCTTGGACACTGGCACAGAGCACACTGCCTGGGGGACCTATTCCCAGGCCTTGGCAGGCTGTGGAAGAGGAGGAGCCCATACCCTAGGGAAGCAGTGCCAGGAGAGCCCAGTTTCCTTCTAGAGTCTTCTAATGAGGTGGCTTCTTTTCACAGCTCCACTGGTCTCCACAGGGGATCAAGAACATGACAAACACATTCTGAGCATGGAAAACAGTCAAACCAGGCCACAATTTATTTTTTAGTGTATTAAAAAAAAATATATATATATATACACACACACACACACACACACACACACACACACACATCCATAAACCCAAGAGAGACACTTCTCCCATCTGGTATCTGCTCTTCTGAAGAGTGGTGCATCACAAGATATTCAAGCACATATACAAAGGAGATATAACAGGATTTGTGACAGCAGGTAGGGTCAGGGGGCTATGCAAGATGCCACCAACCAAATCCCAGCCTGCCAGGAGTCATCAGCCTGCAACTGACAGGGGTACACTCAGCCAGAGCAGCATCCTAGACTGGAGCCTGCAAGGGGACTCTAGGTTCCAGTGAATGAGCTTGTGATGGGGATGCCAAAGGGACCGCAGAAGTCTCCCTTGCCACAACAGGCTCCACAGAGACAACTTGCCAGCTAGCCTTATCATAGCACCAGGTTTGTTGAAAGGGGTGACATGCCAGCCACCCATCCAGGTAAACATATCCTAGAAACAGTTAGTCTCACAATAAGCCTCACAGCAGAGCACATTTGGTCAAGGATCAGTAAGCATTTGGAGCCCACCTTGTGGGCAGCTCTGAACCCAATTCCACTGGATCAGACTGTATCTTTGAAGAGCATCAAAGGTGTGAGTGATGCCAAGTTAGCCCTCCCCTGCTCCACCCTTACTGCAGAGGCCCTAGTTCTTCCTAGTTTCCTACAAAACCACCACCCCACTTCCAGGTTGGCCTTACTTTTTTTGTCTCTGTTACTCAGGACTTTCCCTACACCTTCTATTTTGCCTGAAGAGTCCGCCTTGCCACAGAGTAGGAGGCAATTCTTTCCAATTAGTTCATCCTGTCTCTCAGTGCTCAGGGATTCCTCTTATGGCAGCTCTCCTTAAAACAGCCACTGCAGCCCCTGGTAATGCCAACAGAAAACACTGTCGAAAAAGCTTGGTTAATATTATAGACTCTTAACCCTGAAAGGCAACCACTCCCATAAACAACTAGGCAACAAGCCCTGGGTTCAGAGAAGCCAGATGTTTGGGTTGCCACTCACAAAAACATGGAGAGCATCCAGAGAAACACAAAATCACTAAGCCCACGCAGCCCAGACATGATGTTCACTTACTACTTGCAGTGCCTCACCCACACCAAATCCATTTCAACCTCAGATAAGAAATTAACAGTCCCACCAATCCAGAAAAATATTTTTACAAGACCTTGTCCATTCTCCCATATAGGAGAGCTATAAAGAACAAAATTTCATGCACCATGAAAAGATGAAGGAATCCTTACCACCTACTAAGAAACATATATCCAGTTGCCACCACTTCTAAAACATTCAACAGGCAGATTATTCATCCTTCAACACCTATGTATTGAGACTGCTGCAAGCCAGCCATGGGCCAAGTGCTAGAGATACAAAGGCTAAGTAAATCAAGGTCCTGACCTCTAGGAGTCCTCAAGATGGCCAATGGAGATGAAGGAGTCCCTCAGTCATTATAGTAAGCACTGGTTTGAAAGAGCCCACACAGATGTGGCCAGATGGCTCTGAGAAGGAGAGAACCTTCATCGAGACAGAGGAGGTCAGAAAGGACTTCCTGGAATAGGTGAGTTTTAAAGATGAAAACAGTAAAAGGAATCAGCCAAACAATGACAAAGGCATCCCAAGCAGAGGCAAGAGGGATTTTTTAAGACCTGGAGGCACGAAACTAGGAACATGCATTTATTTCAACAATAGCAGGAGCAAAGGACTTATGGCAGGTGGCATCAAGACATACAAGAACTCTCTTTGCCAGACAGGTCAGATGAGCTTCAAACACATAGCTCATTGCACTGTCTTGGCCAACCTCTGGCATCTGAAGAACTGCCCACAATGAAAGGGAGATTAGAAAGGCAAAAAGGAGACCTGTATATGCCTGCTAAGATAAGAAGGTCACCATTGTTTGTGAACTCTGCTTATGAACTCATTCCTTTGCCTTGCAGTTCAGTGGTTTGTTAGCTCTTGCAAATTCTCAGTATCTATTAATAGAAAGAGCCAGTCAACAGAATCTGGATTTGGGCTGTATTACTCCCCACAGTGGCCTAAAACCCCAGCAGATAACTTAAACAGGAAAGCAGCTTGAGAATCTAGGCAGTGTTTGTGCCACCTCTCCCTGAAGGATATGCCTGCTTTCCACTCTCCTTGTATGTTTCACATTCAGCAAGTTCAAAGCTCAACTCATGCTCTTCCCCCAACGCTCCTGATCCTTTAAGGTTGCCTAGCCCTACTGCAAAAGCCAGAAACCCAGGAAGCTCTCCACAATACCTCCTTCTCCTTCCTCCCACCCCACCGCTCTGCCCATCCATCACCAAACACAGTCAATTTCATCTACTATTTCCCTTCCTGCTCATCTGACCAAATTGCTATAGCCACCGCCCACCTCTCAGGTGAGGGCCACCCAAGCAGGCTCTCAGTGAAGCCAGAACCAAGCCAGTCAGCACAATAAGGAAGCAGAAGGAACACAGCTTTACTTAGTCTCTTATTTGCTCAGCCCAAGGTTTGTGGAGTACCCAAAATCCAGTCTCCTGAGTTCCTCCTTTGCAAAGGCTCTCAATAAAAGCCCCTTTCTCCCTCAGATGAGGAGTCACACTCAGGGAGCCCATTCAATCACAGTAACAAGCTGCAATGTGGGCTGGAGGGAGGATTTGGTGCCTTGCCTGAATCCTCTGGAGATGCCAATGCATTGGGAGCCCAGAGTCCAAAGCCAGAACCATGATTATGGGAATCAAATCACAGTGGAGGCAAGCTGGGCTCCCTACAATGCCCCTCCTCCCCACTGTACAAAGAGACATGCTATGGGGACAGCCACTGAATTCAAGAGTCTTCATCCTTACTGCCTCTGCCATCCTCCCTCACCACAAGGGAAGCCATTTCCTTCCACCAAAGCAAGCAGATGGAAGAAGGCAATTTTCGGGAGGACAATGTGGGTGCCCACAGTAGCCTAGAAATCAATTCCCCAAAATAGAAGACAAAACAGGTATTAAAGAAGAGATCCGGGACGCCTGGGTGGTTCAGTTGGTTGAGCAGCTGCCTTCGGCTCAGGTCATGATCCCAGTGTCCTGGGATCGGGTCCCACGTCGGGCTCCTTGCTCGGCAGGGAGCCTGCTTCTCCCTCTACCTCTGCCTGCCACTCTGTCTGCCTGAGCTCGCTCACTCTCTCTCCCTCTCTCTCTGACAAATAAATAAATAAAATCTTAAAAAAAAAAAAAAAAGCATTATAAAAAAAAAAAAAAAAGAGAGAGATCCAGCCATGCCTCTCAGCCTCAACTCAATGGAAACTTCCCTTCACTACATTCCCTACCAATGACCTTCCCATCTGTCAAGAAGGAAAAATGTATGTTAAATAAATGAACAAATGGAAAATGGAAGAAAGAAATAGGCTGAGGGGCTGGAGGGTGGGAGCAGCATGAAGAACCTGCTCAAAACCAAATGTTCATTCATTCTGTCTCTAAGCACCTACTATGTACTCTGTACCTGGGCAGAATGCTTTGAACACACAGGCATGCACGACCTAAGAAAGAGAAACGGGGCAGGGAGAAAAGCACTCTCCATCTCCCTGGGATGGCGTATTTCCGAATACTATTTTAACGGCACCTCCTGTTTTCCTGACATTAAAGCCATGCCTAACAGCACATACACAAATAAAAACTTCACTTTTTATTGTAACCAGTACTTTGGGGCCTTGTGGTTTCTTTTTTGAGGAAGAACCTGTCATTCATCTCCTTGATTAAAAATTGATTTAATTTGGCTTTCATTAGGTAGGTACAAGGGGAAAACATACAGATTCACAGAGCTAATTCGCACAGCAACAGGACTGTGATGAGTGCTGGCGACTGCACAGTTGGGTCCCAACCCACCTCCGATGAAAGACAATTAAAAAGCTCACGATGTGGAGCTTAAGCTCCAGCCAAAAGGAATTATCTTCCCACAAGCATCTCTACCAGATTTTTGGTTAATATAAAAATTTTCAAAAGGAAAGGAAAGGAAACCCCAAGGATATTTAACATACAACTTAGAATTTCTCCATTTTTCAAATTCCCTTGCAGGGAGAAAGGGCAAAGAGGTCTCTATTTTTCACTCCTACTTTTCAAAACCTATCCCATTATTTGACATTGTCATAAAAATTTTCCATTTGTTGAGAGCACAGAGCAGAGGAATGTGTGGTGGCTGAGGAATTGCCAGCTGCTGTGAAGGGGCTGAGGTGAGAGCAGGAACAGCTGCAGAAGCCATGGGAGCTGAGGTCCTTCCCAACACTCACTCAGCAATGGAGCTGGAGCCGTCTGAGCCTAAAGACTCAGGCCTATGGCAGGCGGAACTACCTCTCCACCCCACTTCAGGCTCCAGAACTCAGGGATTTCAAGCAAATGGGCAGACTTTGCTGCAATGTCAAAGAATCATGGGGTAAAATGTCAGCACATTACAAGTACACACCTTGATTAAATGTCAGATGAATTATTCTATAACCAGAACATGAACACGATTTTATACCCCCATCTGCTTGAAACCATCCAACAGTTTTCCAGGGCCCTGAGGATCAAGGCCAAATTTCACACGCAGGCTGTCCACCATCGAGCCAAGATCAGTATCTCCAGCTTTGTCTCTTTCCTCTCCCTGTCTACTGTTGGCTTTATGAAACTTGTTTCCAGGGCTCTAAGACATCTTGTTTCCCACCTCCAGGCCTTTGTACATGCCGTTCCCTCTGCTCGGAATTCTGTTTCCCCTCATCTTTATGTGGTAAATTTCTACCATCCTAAAAAGTTTCCTCCTCACCCTCAAAGACACTTCCTCCAGGGCATTGCCACTGACCCTCTCCACTGGACAGAATGTGTGCTGCAACAGCATGCATACCCCCCTGGATCACACCACTTACTACACTTATAATATGGTTGTTCCAAGCATCTTAAGAACAGGGACCATGTCCACTTTGCATAGCTCACTTGGCACTTGACACAGGAGAAATGTTCAGTAAATTCTTAAAGGATGATTTAGATTCTATGTCAGGCTCACTTCTCAGTTCTATCCTAATTCACCCCCCTATACCCCAGCCAGTTATGTGCTCATCTCCCCTATACCCCAACCTCAACCTCTCACATTTCGGTCATTAATGGATAGCTCACCCAAGGCCTTAACCTCACACATGTTCAATCAGTCATGTAGGCAGCACATGCTATGTGCTGCATACAGTGTCAAGTAACCAAGATAGAGATGACCAAGCCACTTCTCCTCCCTTCTAGAAGAAAAGGCATATAAACAAATAATTGCCACATGGTATGACAAGTATCGTAATGCAGAGAAACACCGGGTGACGGCAGGGGAGGGAAGATTTCAGCCGTTCTACCCACTGTTCCCCCCCCTCCCAAGCCATGTTCCAGACCAACTACTCTCTCTCTCTCCTCATTCTCATGGAAATCTCTCCAGCACTCTTTCCCTGAATACCTAGCCCAGATCAGTATTCTCTAAGCTGGGCTTCCATTTAGCTCCAGATTAATTCCTTTTTGGCTTCTGCTTTCTCACCTTCTTCAGTTCTTTTCCCCCAGCATGTCACTCACATACATCCCTGCCTCTGCCCTAACCTGAACCAACTTGTCGAAACCACTATTTTTCCATCTCCTCCCTCAACTGTCTTGGGTGATCACTTGACTTTTATGAAACGTCTGCACTTACACAAACATACTTAACAATCCCTGTCTATAATGAAAAGAAAAGGGGACTCACAAGGCCGAAATATCAGAAAAAATTAAACCATCCTCAACACAGCCTTCTTCTTGTACTGCTTCCTCTTGCACATCCAAGTGCTAGGGCATGTTACATTTCCAGGGAGGTTATAGCACCCTTAATCCACGAGCCCCTGGGCCTGCATTCAGTCTCTCTGCATGCTAAGGTCACTCTATTTAGCCACACATTCACTTAAGTCAACATGCACTGAGCATCCCTGTGAGCCAAAAACCACGTTCCTCATAGTGCTGTGCACAATGTCTCGTATGTAGCACATGCTCAATTAATGTCTATCACTGAATCTCTGAAAAGGAAAAAAAAACAAAAAACAAAAACAGGTGAGTCTCTCCCACCCCTTGCCCAGGAATAACCCCAGTGCAAAAAATATTCTGCCCTACAGCCTGCAGTGAGAGAGCTTAACCCTCCCTACCCCACCCCTCTGGCAAAAAAGCCTTTTACTCATTTAAGCCCAGAATAGGGAGACCCTCACCCCAGCTAAGAAGATGCTGACACAGCCCTCCCATCAGTGTGCCAAGAGAGCCAGAGAAACCTGTGTTGTAAAACACCCTTTTAATCAAGTGACTTGTCTCCAGTTAGTGTAGATTTAGAGGAAAATTTTCTCAAGAAACCAGTAATAAATGGAGGGGAAGAAAAAAACAGAAATTAATGAACATAGTAATTATCCCCTGAAGTTGCAAATCAGAACAATTCCTCACTTGAAGACAAGTATGAAAAACAAGATTAAAATGCTTCAGGGATGTGTTCATGAAACAGCAGGTAATAGAAGAGATAAAATGTATTTACAGTACCTCACTGGGGACATGTACCTTTTGGCTAATAGCTATCAGATACTAAATACCACTGTAAAAATAATATTCTTCCATGCTTCATTATGGAGCTAGAATTATCCATGGGAAAACAGCAATCCAGCAAACTACACTGAATGGTAACTGGAATAATTCCAGAGTCCAACCTTCTACCCAAGTGTCTGGCACAAGTAGATCTAAGAGCCAGGTTATATATTCCCCTCTGGTTAGTCTGCTAGGACTACTACTATGAAACACCATAGACTGGGTAGCCTGAACAACAGAAGTGTATATTTTCTCACAGTTCTAGAGGCTAGAAATCCAGTATCAAGCCTGTTTGGTTTCTACTTAGAGTTCTCTTCCTGCCTTGAACACGGCCACCTTCTCCCTAGGCCCTCACATGACACTGAGGAGAAAGAGCTCTCTGGTGTTTCTTCTTCTGAGGACATAAATTCTATCAGAGCCCCACCTTTGTGACCTGATTTAACGTTACTTCCTTACTCCAAATACCGCCACACTAGGAGTTACAATTTCAACATAGGCTTTTGAGGGGACACGAACACCCCTTGAAGTGTGAGACCTATTGCCACACACCAGCTCATTCACTGAAAAAGGAAAATGCAGGAGTAGCTAAGAGAGTGACCTTGAGGAGAAATGGAGGACTGGGTTAAAAAAAAAAAAAAAAGTGGCCTGGGAACACACCAGCTGACTATGGGGCATGATGGCTAAAGATCCTAGAACTATGAGAGCCAAGCTGAGTGTTAGGGTAGGGGCAGGGGGCAGCCCCAAGTCAAATAAACTCTTAAGAAACTAGTCCTCTCTCTTTCACAGAAGATAGCTAAATAACAATAATAGTAATGTTTAACAGTAATGACTAACAAACATGGACATAAATAATAGTAGGTACTAAGTGCCAAGTATTTGGCATGCACGGTTTCATTTAAGCCTCATGGAAAGAAATGAGGCACAGAATATACAATTACCATTTTTATATTACAGATAAAGAAAAAAACTTACATTGGTCAAAGTCACTTACCAAGGTCACCCAGTATGGCAGGCAGACCTCCAAAGAGATCAGGTCCTAAGGCCCAGAACCTGTAAATTTTACCTTTTAAGGAAAAAACCATATTTGCAGATATGATTAAGTTAAGGATCTTAAACCGATTATCCTGGATTATCAGAAAGGCCCTAAATACAATCACAGTGTCCTTATATGACATAGGCAGAGGGACATTTGACACAGTCACAGAAAAGAAGGTGATGTAAAGACACACAGAGATTTGAAGATACTGAAATTGAAGTTGAGAGTATATGAACACAAGCCAAGGAATGCCAGCAGCCACCAGCAGCTGGAAGAAGCAAGGAACAGACTCTGCCCTAAAGCCTCTGGAGGCAGTACAGCCCTGCCAACACCTTGATTTCAGCCCAGGGGTATTGACTTTAGACTTCTGGCCTCCAGAACTAGGAGAGAATACACCTCTGCTGTTTTAAGCTACCATATCTATGCTAATTTGTTACAACAGCCACAGGAAACAAATATACCCAGTTAAGAGAGCAAAATCAGGGTCCAAACCTGGGACCTGGTGACTCAAGGCCTACACTCTCAAGCCCTGTGCTTTGCTCCTTTTCTACACAAAGCCTCACCAAGCCAAATCTACGCTCTGATGGGTGACTCCACCAAGACTTTAAGTACTTAGCAGTGACAACGCCTCTGCTACAGGCCCCCAAACAAGTCTCTTCCCTTCTCCCATATCACAGGAAAGGCTTATCAGAGGCCCAGCCATTATCTTAGTGTTTTAATTATCATGTAAGCAGTGATTTGGACCATATTCCAAAAAATCCTGATGAGAAAGCACACCAAACCTTCTAATAAAGGCTTTCATCTAATCTGTTTGGACTTGACTGTTTTGCACAACACTGCGAAGCTCCTAACCTCTGTTGCTCAGTTCCATCCAGCCTACAATTTATTCTTTCCCCACAAAGACACATCTGGGAAGGAGTTATCAGCTCCAAGTAGCTCAGTGCCCCTCTATCCCCTGCTCACCACCTGATGACTTCCCAGGAACACAGAGGAAAGGAGTGAGTTATACTGAACTCCTCTCTCTAAGCCCTTGGGGTAAATACTGGTGTGAGCAGGCTGGCCCAGAGGTGCCTCAAGTTAACCAATCCTGGAATTAACAAGCAAACTAATAAGAACACATTGTCAGAACAAAGGTACAGGATCCCAAAATGCACTTTTTGAACCCATTCTGACAAATATGGTTCAGCTTTAATTATTTTTAACACTTCAAAGTGCAGGTGGTAAAACACAGCAGTGTGCTTTGTAAAAATAATGATGTCTTGCTAACGCAGGACATTTGTGGCTGATGTGGCTATTCAGTCTTTGCGGAGGAGCCAACGCACAGATAGGATTTCTGGGAAAACAATCAACTTGATGGATTACCAAAGGAGAAGACTTGGGACTTAGTAAGGCAGTGAAACAATAGGTAACTCATTTGAGGACCCAGAGTTCTCCCACTCTTGTTTTTGCTAGATGCTTTTTTCTCCTCTCCCTCAACCCCTTACCTTCCTTCAAGGTTTTCTCAGCAACGTCCTACCTTCTTGTCTCTTGCCAAGAAGGTTCCATCTGATTTTCCATCAGTATCTCAAAATAACAACCATATCTAATATTCAGGGAGTATTTACTTACTCTATGTTGGGCACTAACAACCCTATGCCACAGGTACCATCATTATTCCTGTCTTAGAGATGAGGATGCTGCAACTCACAGGGATTAAATCACTTTTCAAAGTCAGAGAGCTAAACAATGGCAGAGCCAGAATTACAAAACACATCTAATGCCAAAGTCAAGCTCTTAACATCAGACTCATATGACATCAATTCCTCAGATGAATTGATGGCCTTACCACTGTCACCTAGAGAAGACCTTAAAGAGGCAAATCTACCTATTTTTGCCTAAGCTTCTTAGTGCTCAGAAAGATTGGCAAATATGTTCTTAAAATCTTCCACAAAATTCCCTTCATTGCTCATTTCCCAGAATCATCTGGAAAAAACAGTCAGTCCCAAGGAATCCTTGGGGTAATATGAATCAACTTGGAAATGAAAGTAAGCTTACCCTTTCCCAGGTGAACAAAAACCCCAAGGTTTAGCAGTACCTGAAGGCAGCCCACCTCTGCTCTCTCTACCTGTTTGAGACTCAGCAGGCAGGCAGTCAACACCAACATCTTCATTCCACTACCAGAGGAATAATGGAGAGTCCTCACATTTCGGGAAGAAAACCAAAAACCATAATAATGCAAAAAGGGAAGGATTACATAAGAAGAGAACAAAGCTCCAATTTCTATTTATCATGTATCAGCAGGTTCTGGTTTTTTAAGCTTCTTATTAAAATATTCTGGCTCCAAATTAGTTTTCTTTGCCTAGTCGTAATTACTGCTTTAGCTCCCTTCAAATGGGCCCCCAAAGATGTTGAAAAATGTAACTGAAAGGTCAACTTGTTCCATGGGAACTGCAGGGAGACTCCCTTACATCCTGTTCTGAAATGCTATTTTGTTACCTCATAGGATAAAATCCCAGAATTTATCATGGTAAAGAGTTCTCCATTTCATCTCCCCTGGCAACAGGACTCACTGAGGCTAGGCAGGCAGTGGGAAAGATGGTACCCAAAGCGAGAAAAGCCCCATTTTCTCAGGCAGCAGCACATGCACAAAACAGGCTCCCAAATTCTGCCCAAATCACTAGTACTGACATCAAATTCCAAAGCTACCTGTCAATGGCGGTAACACTGTCCCTTCTGACAGGGGGGAGCTCAGCAGGATGCCACAAGATTAGGTTCCATAACGGTAAAGAGAGGGAATGGAGAAGGAATGTAAACTATAAATTAGGGCTGGAAGTCCTGACGCTTCTGCCAAGAGCTGGCAAGGAAAGACTGAATCAACCTTCTAGAAAGGTAAGACCATGAAAGGAGATGTTAAAATAAATTGAGAGACAAAAAGGAAAAAAAGATCAGAGAAGAGGAGTCTTACTGCACCAGGTTTGCAATGTGTCTGCTTTCAGAGCTAAAGCTCAGTATAGCAGGTTCTTTAAGGTTTATTTTAAGAGCTTTGAGGCCTTTTGGGAAAGAAAAAAAAAAAAAAAGGAAAAAAGGAAAACCTCCCTGTTTCTACCTTTCACAAAGTCTCCAGAGTGTCACTGTAATGGAAGGCGTTTACATGAAACAAGATGAATTCCTCCTAGAGGAGCATCCATTCTTCTTATAAAATGAGTATGTTCACGTGTGTACACACGTGTGTCTAAGAGAACAGAAACATTTGAGAGCTATTTCCACAGCGGTCCATTATTTTTGTTATTGTTATCTGAGTATAGCTTACACACCAGGTTACATTACTTCCAGGTGTACTGTATAGTGATGCAGCAAGTGTAGCTACCACCTGTCACCACACCATGGCTTTTACAGTGTCATTGATTCTATTCCCTATGCTGTGCCTTGGACACCCAGGACTCAATCATTCCATAAATGGAAACCTGTATCTTCCGTTCCTCCTCACCTATTTTGCCCACTCCCTCCACCCCCCTTCCTTCCAGCAACCATCAGTTTGATTTTCTGTATTTATAGATCTAGGGCAGTCTATCATTCTATGGGATGTGCAGGTAAAAAATATGGGGGCAGGGCTGCAAGTTCTCATCCTCCAAATCCTTGTGAATACATAAAGATTGACAATTCGTTTTGAAGAAGTTCTCACTCAGGATTTAGAAAGGAGAGAAAAATCAATGCAAACCAAAATAAAGGGATGCAAGTTTGTTTACTTTTTAACCAAAAGTTAATTAATTAATTAGTTAAACAGCCTGATTACACAGAGAAATTTAGGCCGTCAACACCCATGAATGTCAGGAGCATCTTTGATTTGGGGACTCACTGGCTAATCCACCTTTAAAGGATACCAAATTATGGAGGACAATCACAACAGGGTGTAAGAGTATAAACGGCATTTCGCCCACCCCAACCACACTTCTACAATCACAGAAGACATGTTCTAGCCTGGCAGGTGGAAGAGATGGAGCTTAGCATGCTACCTACAACTCTGGCCATAAGAAAGCTGTGAAAGATTCTGAAAGCAAATGCTCTTCTGAGTAAGAACTACAGAAACACCTCCAAGGCAAAGAAACAGAGCACAGAAGAAAGGAATAGGGATTATCAATTAGCTGAGAAAGGACTGAAGAAAGGAGGTGAAAGAATTAAGAAAAGGCTTAATAATTTTTGAGCCCAGAGAAAGATGGTCCTGAGAGCAACTGTTCTACCACCTTCTGCCACCTTCTTATACCAGAATCTTCAAAAACCTATCCTGCTGGCTTATAGCTAAAATTCCTGCTGTAAGGGGGGTTTGGAGCTTCACTAAAAGTGGACTTCTAAGTAAGTTTAAACATAAATTAAAGATTACCCCCAAATGGATAGAGGATGGTCAGTAACTACAACACAGTAAGACACTGATTCTATGGTATAGAGTGTGACTATTGATCTTGGGGTCATGAGCTCCAGCCCCATGTTGGGTGTAGAGATTACTTAAAAATAAAATCTTTAACAACAACAAAAAAGGTGGTTGCCAGAGTGACCAAATACCCTGAGTTATCCACAGGAGTTAACCACAAGGCTAAGTCCTTCAAAGGAGGAAAATGAGCAAGGACATAGCTGACAAGAGGCTGTTGCAGTCTTTATCAATAAGGGAGAGTTTTATCAATAGGAAAAGTCAACAATATCTAAGGCAGATTAAGATAATGCCGTGCTTAGAGGAAGCTTTGGGTGGAAGAAAGGGAGCTTTGGAAATGAGTGGAGCCTAGTACCTACAGAGTAGCACACAAAACCTTTTAAGCAATATAAGCCCCTCCCTGCCACTCACCTTGCTCCAGATACCCTTCTCCTGCTCATATCCATGCCTGGGACTTTATTCTCTCAATTCAAGACCAAGTCTTTGAGGACTAATCAGATTTAGGACCCAAACATTTACAAAGGTGGCTGGAGTCCCACTTCCTCTTGAGCACCTCCCCGTACAGTTCCCCAGGATAAAAGGCCCTCTGCCAAAGGAACAGTTAACTAACTGGTCCAGGGTCTCTCACTCATACGGTTACTATTACCCATGAAAAACCAGGCCACTGCCATAAAGCAGCACTATCCCCTCTTACCTCTCCATGTCTTACCTTATTACTCACCTACATTTTGTGAATTTGTTTCTATCTGGCCGGTGTCAATTTGTCAATTCTTCTCTAATGTCCTTGTCTAAGAACGTATGCAGTATTGCAGAAAGTGTCGGTAGAAAATCAGAGTGAGATATATTTGCCATGTCCTTGTGAGCTTTCATGTTTGTTTTATTCTAAGCAAATGCACTAAAGCTTGCTTCCTGAGAACACCTAAAAAATCAATGCACAAAGTCCAGCAACCACAAACTCCCCTTTCTAATAACAAAATGCCAAGAAGAAAGAGAGCCACATAAACTAAAGGCAGGGAAAATTGCCTCTCCTCAGAAGGTTCCAATTAATGGGGGAAGGGGGAGACACTTAATAAGTAATGAATAAGAAAGTCATCTTAGTTTCACTTATTTACAAAACAAAGCAATATGAACACCTGTGTAACCAGATTCTGAGTAATAACAGAATCCTTTCTCATTCACAAGCTCATTCAACAAACGTATGATCATCTACTATGTGCCAGGCACTGTTCCTAGCACTGTGAATACAGCTGTGAACATGACAGGCATGGTCCCTATTTTCATAGAACTTAATTCTGGCGGAAGGAAAAACAGAGAATCAACAAGAAGCAAAGAAACAAGAAAAATATCAGATGTCTATGTTAACAGTGACATAAGCAGTTACTTTATAACAGAGGAAAGGCAGGCCCCTTTTTCCTAAGTAACAGCAGAACTGAGATATGAATGACAAGGAGCCCATCAAGTGAACTTAACGGCAGAGTATTCCAGGCAGAAGGTACAGTTAGAGCAAAGGTCCTGTGTACAAGGTCACTGTGGTGAAAACATATGAGGCAAGGGGCAGTTAGGACATGTGGCTGCCAAGGCAGGCCAGGATCTGTTCATGAATGGCCTGCAATCGAAGTAAGGAGTTGGGACTTTATTCTAAGTATAAGACGGTAAACCTGCAGAGGGTGTGAGGCAGGGGAGTGACAGACTCCCTAAGAACTTACTGAGTTGATCGTTGAATCCAAGCGGCAACTGACTTTTCAAAAAATGTATCTAGCCACAAAAATTAGAAGACTTTAATTTCCTAAGAAAAATGCTTAATTGCTTTGTAATCTATCAGTGCTATGGCAGAATATTATCTGTATTATGAATATGTACTATGTGAAAGACACTGCACGTTGTTTTATTTAAACCTCCCTCACCCAACACTCCTAAGTAGATATTATCATTTCCATTTTACAGATGAGGACTCCAAAGCTCACAGAGGAAGGGAAGTGTAACTTGTCCGAGGCCACAAATCACGTATTTGGAAGAGCCAGAGCTGGAACCCAGGTTGGTCTGACTCAGAAGAGCCAGGGTTCCCAGCCACTTTGTTGTAATGACTCTACCCTCTTCCCTGACAGGAGGAAGAGAGACAACACTTCTCCTGGTTTACCACTCAACCCTTCTGCCTACTGCTTTCTGCTCTAATTGAACCAGTCACTCACCTTACCCAGTGAGGGTCACAGACTGGGGCCTGACCCCAAATACGCTACCTAGCAACCTTCCCTAACGAGCCAAATCCAGTCTCACCATTCCAGGCCTTGGCCAGCCTTTCTCAGCACCTTTGGTCCCATCTGTGGCTTTTCTCCCAGATGGGGTCTGACTTCTTTAAAGGCATTATAATCCTTACCATTCTGAGGTATCCACCATGTGCCAGAAACATGCAGTGTATTATCTCCTTTCATCCTAACTGCCCCAGGAGGTGAGTACCAGTAAACTCTTATTCAGATGCAAAAGCTGAGTCATTGAAGTACCAGGAAAGGTCAAAAAGGTATCATTTAACAGAAGTGGAAATTATTCCCTTCTACAGTATACAGTACACATAAATGGTGAGTCAGTGAAGGGACAAATAAACTTATCATGGCAGTCTCTACTACCATGAATGAGGAAGAAAGCATGGGCACAGGTCAGGGACTACACACGCAGCTCTAGACACTCAGGATAAATACATCCTCTCCTCTTCTCAGCCAATATAGGCTCTAATTCGGAGACTGTTAAAAGTTTTGTCCTTTCTCTCCCATTCACCCACCTCACCTACCACCACCAAAGAAATCAGATGAACCAAGTTAACCTTCCCCAACACCTTCACAAAAAAACAATCACATCACAAAGGTCACTTGCCCCCTGAGACCACTGGGGAGTATTCTATTTCAGTGACTCAGTACTAAACAAACCTTTACAAAACTACAACAGCTTGTTTTTCACGGTCTCTTTTAGGTCAACCATCTTACACAGTATTTTACCAAAGAAAAGAAACAGCAGCAATTGAATGTTTTAAAGAACAAACCAAAGATTCCAGCGATGTTCACTACTAGAAATGGGCACTCATAAGGCAGAAAAAGAGAACGCTGTTTCAGATGGTGCAGTCCAAGCAGGAAGTAGGGGTACTCCTCCCCCCACAAACACACCAAAGCTGAGCACCCTCTACAGCTAAGCAGCAAACAAACTGGAATCAGGGCCATAGAAGAGAGGCCCAGAGGAGAAGACAGCAACACCAAGTGGACATCTGATCTGGATCCCCTTTAAGAAACTCTCTATGAGGGGTACCTGGGTGGCTCAGTGGGTTAAAGCTTCTGCCTTTGGCTCAGGTCGTGATCCCAGGGTCCTGGGATTGAGCCCCACATCAGGCTCTCTGCTCAGCGGGGAGCCTGCTTCCTCCTCTCTCTCTGCTGCTTCTCTGCCTACTTGTGATCTCTGTCAAATAAATAAATAAAATCTTTAAAAAAAAAAA
>PISX010030291.1:0-18880 GCA_004024625.1 Mellivora capensis | reverse complement strand
GCTGCGAGCGTTCACATGTGCCTTGTGTCTTGCAGGTGGGTCTGCGTGGGCAGAAGCTCCGTGAGCGGTGCCGTCTTCCCAGCCGGGACTAGGCTGTGGGGCCTGAAGTAAGGCATCCAGATCCTTCTCTGGAAGTTTGTTTTGTGAATCCGTGGAGTCCCATACTTGTGCCCTGGGGTTTGGATGAGGAAGTGTGCTCGCAGTTAGGTCCTGCTGTGGGCAGTCCCTCACATGCTGAGAGGGGATGGACCTCAGGTGAGGGGCTCCCTGGGGCAGCTCCCTTTCCGGTGTGCCCTGATGGAACTGATGGAAAGCATGTAGCTTTAGGCACCAGAGATCCCTGGGCCGGCCTCTGAACCCATGTAGTTTTGTGACCCATTTTCAATCTCCACTTCTTCTGAAAAACAGCTGGGATAGCCGTGAAGGACTTTTTCATGGTGGTGGTGTGACCATGTGATCTGATCTTTTCTAGCCGAAAGCATTTTTCCTTTTTTTTTTTTTTTTTTTTTTTTTAGATTTATTTATTTCAGAGAGAGAGGGAGCAAGGGAGACAAGCGGTGGGAGAGGGAGAGCGAAACTCCGGCAGACTCCACATGGAGTGTAGAGCCCAACGCAGGGCGCGCTCCTGCCATCCATGAGGTCATGACCTGAGCTGAAACCCAAGACACTTAATCAAAAGCCACCCAGGCATACCACCCACTGAGCCACCCAGGCGTGCCCCACATTAACTTTCTTTCTGCCATTCCCTTCAGAGCTTGGGCCTTTTCTGCCTCCCATGTGATGCGGTGACTGGGCTAGCCCCCTGACCTCTGGGGGCTCATTCTGTCATTTCACATTACAGATCCCTGTGTCAGAAGTCAGTCTATGCGTTTTGTTTTTTTTTTTTTAAAGATTTTATCTATTTGTCAGAGAGAGAGATCGCACGAGAGAGCGAGCACAGGCAGACAGAGTGGCAGGCAGAGGCAGAGGGAGAAGCAGGCTCCCTGCCCAGCAAGGAGCCCGATGCAGGACTCGATCCCAGGACGCCGGGATCATGACCTGAGCTGAAGGCAGCCGCTCAACCAACTGAGCCACCCAGGCGTCCCCAGTCTATATGATTTTATGTGGGCCTCACCCTGGACTAAGTTCATAATAGTGCTTGAGGGCACACGGGAGTCCCAAATCATGCGTTCTGCTTTATGAATTTGTGGGAGTAGAGGCTAGCCCATGAGAACACAGGACAGTGTGTGAATTCATTGCTTGTGTGTGTGTGTTGTCTTTGCTCCCTTACTTTCTTGAGCACAGTGGATTGCTTCTCCAGGAGCTGTCAGTGATGTTAGATAAACGGAGAAAGAGAAATACCGGTGGGGCCTGCTGTAGGGCCGTGGGGGAGTTCTCTCAGTTCTGAGTCAGTAGAAGAAGTTCTCATTTGTCATGGTCTGCCAGATCCGGGGGAGTTTGCTTGTCAGTCAGTGATGGGAGGAGAGTGTGTTGACTGATAGCCCTGTCTTGGCTCTCCTTTTGCTGACTTCATCTGTGCTTTGTGAGTTCTTTTGGAAAGGGCGACCCAGGGGGTTGACTGAAGAAGAATTTCTCGGGCCTGTGGATCTTTGAAGTCTGTATTTATAGACTGTAGGCTTCGTAGCCTGCTTTCTGGTTCACGCCTGTGAGGGTGTTGTTGCTGACAGGGCGCTCAGTGTGGGCATCCATCCGCAGCAGGCTGACTGGCTGCCTTGTGTGTGGTGCGCTGCCGATGTGTTCCGGGACCAGAGACCCGCTGCGGTGCCTTCACTTCGTAGACAGTTACAGCGTGGTGTCCCTGAGAGAGACAGACAGCCTGGGGCCCCTGAGAGATAATATAGCCTGGGGCCCCTGAGAGGCATGTCTTGGCTCTCAGGTAACAAGGGCACTGAGGTTGGAGGTGAGGTCAAGGTGTCCATCCATTTGAACCCCCGCTTTAGTTGGGGCTCCTGTCTAGGTCCTGAGATCTCTTTCCTTTACATTTGGGTCTTCTGTTGCAGATGGGAGCCTGTCGTGCCAGGTGGTTTTGTTCCCATCTCGCCCCGAGGTGGGGGTAGTGAGAATGACATACCACCTGGTGCCCATGAGCCAGGATGAAGAACCCAAGAGAGTGCTCTTGGCTTTCACCCCTGCTCTCTGCCCCGTTTGCCTCAGGGACTTGTCCTACCCCCCAGCCTAGTTCCTGGGCCCAGGCTCCTCAGCCAGCCTGGAGGATTTAAGGGACAGTGGTGACCATTCTGAACAAAATTACCCAATGCCCCACTCCAGACCTGGTAATTCAAACCTCTGGGTGTAGAGTCCTAGGGATTGAGTTGGGGTGGGGGGTTCCTTTGCACAGTGTCCCCAAGCATTCGTGATGTCTTCTCGTTCTCCTTCAAGTGGGTCTGGCAGTGTTGACATTTGAAGAAGATGTTCTTCCTTTATTATCCTTTCTATTCTGGTGATAATCTAGTATGAGATGCATAAACTGGGCGCTTAGGCCTAGCTGACGGGGACCCTCTCGGTGATGTCTCTTGGGGGAAGGAGGCAACGGAGACTAAATGTGTGTATGCTGCTTCTCATCGTAGGTCAGCCTTAGATCTGGAGCTGATGAAGTAAGTCCCAAGGCCATGAGTCAGGGGCCCCTGGGATGACTTGGGATCTGGGTTTGCTGATACGTCTCTCCAAGGTGAGTTACTGCCAAGTGCTGGGGACCCACAGGCCGGGGGTAACCTGGTTTGCTTCTCTGTGGGTGGGAACTTGAAACCATTGGTCTCACTTTTTTTTTTTTTTTTTTTTTTTTAAAGATTCTCTTGGTGTTAGCGGACACGAGAGGAGCAGAGGAGGGCGAGGGAGACCCTGTAGGACGCATCCCCAGAGCACCTCCTTTTGCTCTCCCTCGGAGTGTCATGGATCGGCTCCGCACTCCACATGGGAGCCCAGAGGGGAGGGGCTGGGGCTGGGGTCCACGTCAGGGGGCTCCGAGTCTTGACAACAGGGCTCTGAGAAGCCATGGACAGGGAAGGCCAGCCCCGTGTCCCTCTGCTGTGCCTGGAATGACCTTAATGACCAAGACTTTTTCTCTTGAATTGCAGCTACCCATCACTTTCCTTTCTGCCACCCATTCAATAAACCTTACGGACTTGCTTTTCTGCCTTTTAAAGTCTGTAACAAGCTGCATGGATGTGGAGAAGTGGATCACAGGCCAGTCTTGTTTTTAGCCCCTGAGCCTCTCTTGGCATGCTCCTGGGGCTTGGCACACAGGCCACAGTCTGAGGTGTTGCCTTGGGACTGGGAGGTAACCAGGTGCCAGGAGCTGGCCCAGATTCAGGCCCATGAAGGAGTGGAAGGTTTGAGGAATGGTCAAGCCAGGGCTTCGGAAGGGGACTGGTGACAGTGGGCTGGAGTGAGGTAGGCACTGATGTCATTGAGGAAGCTGGGTTGGCCAGAGTTCTGGGGCCTGGCTCATGAGTAAATACCTGCTTTTGTGGCCAACTGTCCTAGTTTGCCTGGGATTGAGGGGTTTCCCAGGACATGGGACTGACTTGTTAAATCTAGAAAGGTCCTGGGTAAACTGGGATGGGTTGGTCAGTTTACTTGGGGAGTAAAATACATGATGTCAGGTTGAGCGGACAGGTTACTGAATAAAGGTGGGAAGGAGAAGGGTGAACATGGAGCGGCTGCCATTGGTGGACCTCGTGGGTATCCTCGGCCGGGCTTTTGGAGATAATTGGGGTAAATCAGTAATTGCAATCATGTGAGGCTGGTTTAAGGATGTGCATGTGTGAACTTTTTTAATTCCCACGTTATAGATGGACGGGTCTCCATGAGGAAACAGGTCCCAAAGGCCGTGATGAAAGGCTGGAGTTAATTGTCCAATTTCTGTATTTGAAATTGAACTTGCCATGATGAGTTGACACCTGGATGGGCTCCTCTGCGGGCGCAGGTGTTCTTCATGGCCAACGTGTTCACTCTGCCAGCCAGTTCCTGATACGGGCATCCAGAAGTCAAGTCTTTTTTTCTGCCTTCCCTGTGGACTGTCCTGACTTTTTTTTTTTTTTTGCCACCTTTAGTCAGCTGGTTGTAGTTGAGAAGATGCCAAGGGAAGGATCTGGGTCCACTTGAGAGAGCTGTGACTGGTTGGTAATGTTTGCTGCTGTGGAGGGGCAGCAGCAGAACTGGGCCAGTACTTAAAAAGTGTGCGTGGAGACACTTGGCATGTCCCACCGGGCACAGGTCATGCCCGCCTCACACTGCGGCGTGGGAAGCTCAAGCCATGCCAAGTCTTGAGAGCATGAGGAAATCTGAGACGACCACCGTGACTCAGGAACAGGGCTTAACATCAGGGACCTGTGATCGTTGCTGGGAAATGTGCAAGCTTCCTGGAGGGTCCGGTGGACCTGGAGTGGGAGATTTCCATAGCAGAATTAAGAGCTGGTCAGAGTGGAGGTCCATTCATTAAAAGGAAAAGCATTTATTTATGAGTCAGACACCTTGCTAGAAGTAGGGGTATAATGGAAAATAGGATAATTTGTGCCCTTAAGGTATGCCTGGAAGGTCTGTAGATAACGTGTCACATGCGGACTGTGGAACATGCACTTGTGTTGGCTGCTGCTGGAGGTGTTGGGGATACTGCTCTGAACAACACACACGGGAGGCCTCAGCTTATTCAGAACTGCAGCCCATTACGGTAAGCCAGAGATCCAGGTAACATGCCAAGCTCTTAAAATACAAGTGAATGTCAATTTTTGGTCACAGATTTCAGCTGAAAATTACCCCAGCATTGTGGTAGCCAGTTGGGGAAATTCTGAATGGGCTGTTAACACAGGCTCGACAAGGGAGCCCAGAGACTGGCCAAGCTTCATAAAGGTCCCACAGGAATGAAAGTGGAGAAAGAAGATGGGTCACCCACGGTCATTCAGGAGGACTCTTGCTGAATTGTCCCAGAAGGATTGGGAGTTGAAAGAGTCAAAGGCAGCAGAAGTGGTCAGGTCAGAAAAGTCATCCATCGTCTTGGAAGGGAGAGGAGTTCTTCACATGGCAATGACCAGACCCCTCACAAAGCTGCCTTCTTGGTGACAGGGGAAGGATGGTGACAGACTTCTGATAGAGGAGCCAGAGGAAATGATCTTGGGCACAGAACCTTTTGCCCAAGCCTGGCTTGGAAAGATAGGGCTTCCTGCCTTCAGGGGACAATGCTGGCTCACTGGACAGGGAGCTTAGCACAGAAGACTAGGCCGGATACCAATGGGGCTCCCCAATGTTTGGGACTAGAGAATACCCCAGGACCTTTACATGTCTCTGAGGGAATAAGGATATCCAGCAACAATGGGGAAAGAATTTCCTAATAGTTCAATAAATGGCACAGAAGAAATTATACTTAATTTAGCAAACATAACGAAATGAGACCTTTTCCCACCCTAGTTTTGTGGCATAAGATGCATACCTGATACTCATAGGTGGTATTGAAGGAACCAGGCTTTACGTCTAGTTGCTGTCTTTGCTTTACTGTCAGTATCCCAACAACTGTTGGGACATCTTTGTAACAGGAAGTGTTCTCTCCAATCAAGGCAGACATCTCCCCCCTACCCCCGCCCATCCGCCCAATGAAAAGCTCAGTTGTTTTTTTTTTAATATTTTATTTATTTATTTGACAGACAAGTAGGCAGAGAGGCAGGCAGAGACAGAGGAGGAAGCAGGCTCCCTGCCGAGCAGAGAGCCCGACGCGGGGCTCTATCCCAGGACTCTGGGATCACAACCTGAGCTGAAGGCAGGGGCTTTAACCCACTGAGCCACCCAGGCGCCCCAAAAGCTCAGTTTTTTGAATAAAGCTTTGACGATTAAAAATCTCCAGACGGGGGCGCCTGGGTGGCTCAGCCGGTTAAAGCCTCTGCCTTCGGCTCTGGTCATGATCCCAGGGTCCTGGGATCGAGCCCCTGCATCTAGGGCTCTCTGCTCTGCAGGGAGTCTGCTTCCTCCTCTCTCCCTGCCTGCCTCTCTGCCTACTTGTGATTTCTGTCTGTCAAATAAATAAAATCTTAAAAAAAAAAATTTCCAGATGTCTTTGGACTTCTTATGCTTCAGTGGCACAAACATTGGTCCAGGGCTGTGCTTTCTGGAGAGCTCCCACACTAATCATAAAATAGATTTCTGTTTAGCCCGGCACACATTTGGCCCTCAGCAAGTTTAGCTATCTTCTACTTAGGGTACCTCTTGAGGCTAGAAAAATCCACAAGGGCTTTGCCCTTCAGATACTCTCCAGTGGCTTTATTAGTGAGACCAGCCACTTGGGGTGAGATTGGAACTTTCTGTCTTCCCCTAGGATGGGCTAACATGGCCTTTCACCAGAGTAGGATATGCTGGGAGAACATCCTTTCCTTTGTGGTCCTCAACACGGCGCTATTTTATCTACCGCAGGGGGCTTTTGGCCATGCATGTCTGGACACGTTTGTGCTGGGCACCATTGTGGGGGGTGTGTGTGCTCCTATCTAGTGGGTAGAGGCCTGGGAGCTGCTAAACATCCTACAATGTGAAAGGATGGCCCCTCACAACAAAGATTGATCTGGCCTAAAATGTTCATCATGCTGAGGTTGAAAAACCTTGGTTTAAATCAAGCCATTTCTGTAGCCTGTCTTACCATCTCTGCATCTCGGCTACAGACCATGCTCTGTATTGATGTGAATGGCACTCCCAAGAGCTATACAGTGCACGGCTTGAGTGACCATACGTGGCAACCCTGCACACCCACAGGGGAAGATGGGTGCAGGCATGCCTCAGGGGTAAGCTTAGCACTATGCTTCCCAGAAGAAAGGAGAATGGGTGTGAGGTTGCAGAAGCAGAGAAGGAAGAAGAGCGGTGGGGGGTGGACAGTTTGTATAGTCACTCTCAAATAGCCAATGATTAGGGCAGCAGAGGAGCTAGAATAATCTACAGGGAAATTCACAACTCTGCTAATTAACTGAACATTCCAGAATAAAATTTCATTTCCGTTCATTATATTTCACTGTCTTGGCCGACTGTCACATCTTCACTTTTAGACACCTTGGGTTTTCCTGGACAAGGTCATCAGACAATCCTGAGTCATTTCCTGGGCCTTCCAAGATAAAAAAAAAAAAAACCCACCTCTGTGATCTCATCATAGGTACGATTTTGGTTGATGGTGCAAGACAGATTTTTAAAAATTTGAAAATCTGTCATCGTACTCCTAGTATATGAAGGAGTATATGAGGAGGGGAGATGGTGATGACAGCTCTAGCTTATTGATCTGGTGCATTACGGGCCAAGAATCGTCCTGAGCACTTTGCACATGATTTATTTCAGTCTCTCATCTTCCCCATGTCATGACGTCAAATGACATGTACAACTAAGTCATTTGACATGTTTAAGGTTGAGCAGGGGGCTTTGGGTGGCACTGTCATTGGCCACTGCTCCCGCTGTTTTGAAACAGGATTCGGGGGGTTAGGGAATTTGTAAATTGCTGAGAGCCGAGGCCGGGAGCCATGATTTGAAAGGCCAGCCTTGGCTCTAGCCTGTGCTCTTGTGACCAGGTAGGATATGTTAGCATATCTCCTGATTGAAACCCCGACTTGTATTCATGGTATAAATCCTATCTGTTGGATGTTGTATTATTCTTTTAGACCATAGCTGGGCGCACCATGGGCTGCTGCTCAGATATGGCCTGCTGCCCGCTTTTGTATATAAAGTTTTATTGGAACATAGCCACGCCCACTCGCTTGCTGTCTGGCTGTTCTCTGCTACAGTAGCCATGATAATAGTCACGACAGAGACTAGATGTGTGGTCAAAGCTGAAAAGATTTGCTCCCTGGCCCTTTATAGAAAAAGTTCTGACCATTTTTGGCTGTAAGCTTGGTGAAGATAGACTGTGTTTTCCTCTCTTGGACCCCTCCCCCCCAGCACCAAGCCCAGACACACAAGCTGGTTCAGGACACTCATTAGCAAACTGAAATCAAGGTTTGTTGGATAAATGTGGAACGCATACAGTGGCTGGGCGGTCTCTGGTCCCATTTCAATAAATATTACACACCAGGGAAGTGGTGACACAAGGCTTTAAGCCCACATTGTCTCACCTCTGCTCCTGTAACCACAACATCAAAGGACACGTACGACTAAGTTCATGTTTAATGCTGAGCAGGGCGCTTTGAGCTTTGTGGTGACTGGACACCGCTCACTGGAGTTTTTTCTAGCAGCTGCCCAGAGTAAGGCTAAGGACAGCTGCAAAGGGGACAGGAAGAGGCACAGGGAGGAGGAGGAGAAAGTTGGGGGACGTGTCCTACGGTCAGGTGTGTCTTCAGGTGTCCCAGGCTCCCCAGTGACGAGTGTCCATTTGGAGGAGGCCCTCGTGGGGAGTAGAGGCAGAGAAGGCCGCAGCCTCCGGACCCCCACAGGGGCAGGGCTAAGCACTGCTGTGGTTCCATCCACTCCTCCAGCCACGGCTGCTCCTTCCTCAGTGCTCAGCCTAATCAAGGTTGGCCCCCAAGAGCAAGAAGTTCTGGAGAGAAGGCAGAAAAGACAGACAAGAAAGCTCATTTTCTGCATGCCAGAGGTTCGGAGCTTCCTGAAAGAGAGCCCTTCAGTGGGAAAGGCAAGTTCTCACTTGACCCAAAAACCAGATCAGGGCAAAAACCAGGCCTTTTGGCCTGGGAAGTCTTTAGAAAATACTGTCCCTCCTAGCTGCCTGACCCTGGGAATTTACTTGCATTTCCCTGTATCGTGATTTCCGGAAGGCACACATGAACGTCACTGTCCTCCAAAAAACTTTTTTCTCCCAGGAGAACAATGCACGTCTGGGTGCTGCCCGAATTCACTCCCCGCACGTAATTAGTTTAAGAGGATGTGGTTCAGGATTACATGAGAACAAACTATGAACAGTGAAGACGTTGGTACCTCTGGAGTTACAGAGTGAACTGTCATTGTCCCTGTCCCTGCTTCTGATGTGTTTCTTACCCTCAAAGTCCTGGTTGATTTTGCCCCAGGATCATCCCTGGCTGCCACGGCGGGGGAAGGCTGGCCGGTGGCCCCGTGGAGACTCTCATTAACCCCAAAGTGGAGCATCTAATCTGACCCCTTCCTGCCATACATGGCTAATGGGCCCTGCCCGTTGCTGATGTTCAGTTGACACGTTGGGACTGAATCACAGGAGACTGAGCTCATGTAGAAGTCAGGATTCCACACAATCAATGCTTGCCCTCTGTACTCCAAAATTCGAAACAAATATTTTGTCCTATAAACACTAGGTTCAGGATGTGAGTAGGAGTCAAGGGCTCCCCCTAATTCTACCAGCCCCGAAGCAGCCCTCCCAGGAGGTCTTGGAGCTCCCCCACTCAGACCCCACGTCTCACTGACCTCATGGACTTGGAGCTCCAAACTGTTGAGGTGGGTGTCCCTCGGCAGAGGGAGAGGGAAGCCCTTCTCAAGCTTTGCTGGAAGATAAAGAGCAGAGAGATACGGGCTGGACGGGGAAGGCTGGGGAGGCCTGGACACATGACATTTGCCACTGGCCAGTGAGAGAGCGGACTACTTCAAAATGTGGTCGGCTATTGGATTCAGGGCTGGTTTTCTGTTGGCGGGGGGTGGGGTGCGCACAGAGATGTGAATGCCTGGTAAATGCAGCTTCTTCAGGAGGGGACAGATGTGGACAGGCTTTCCCAGCCAATGGGGCCTGGGATGGAGTATGCCATGCTTCTGACCAGGGACTCATCCTCGAGGACCAGCATCTCCTCCCCTTTCTCTTTTCCAAGACAGCTGCCCTGCTCTTCTCTCATGGTGGTAAAAGGCAGATGGTGAGGTTGGGCAGAGAGGGTCCTGGCATGGGAGGAGGCCGGCTGGGTTCTCAGGCAGCCACTGTGCCACGCCCTATTTCCATCGAGCTCACCTGGCCAGTCAGTGATCTAACCTGGACCAAAACCCAGAGGTGCTAACTCTAGGTGCAGCTTGGAATGCCCCTCCTCCATTGGCCTAACTCCCTGTGCTTTGAGACTCAACTTGACCCTTGCCTCCTGGAAGTCACATTCTGTGCCCCCTCCCAGCTAGCTCCCACAGCCCCCTGTGCTTCCGGTCACAGGATTTATCGCACTGGTTGTCACTGCCTGTTACACGTCTCCCTTCCCAACAGAGTGTAAGCTCCATGAGGGCAGGCTCACGGATAGCCAGGACCCCAGCCAGCACAGAAGAGGGGCTCAGCTTGTTG
This sequence comes from Mellivora capensis, assembly GCA_004024625.1. Taxonomy (NCBI): domain Eukaryota; kingdom Metazoa; phylum Chordata; class Mammalia; order Carnivora; family Mustelidae; genus Mellivora; species Mellivora capensis. The sequence goes on along the minus strand of PISX010030291.1, from coordinate 8,694 downwards.
ACTGACTGACTGATCGTGAATCCTACAGAAAGGGTAGAATTTAACATTTGTATGGGGCAGTCAGTAGCAGCTATTCTTTTTGTGTGTTTTTTTTTTTTTGAGATTTTATTTTGTTTATTTGAGACACACAGAGAGAGAGAGAGAGCGAGAGCATGTGCATTTGAACAGGGGAGGGGCAAAGGGAGAGGGAGAGAAAGAATCCCAAGCAGACTCGCGCTAGGCTTGGAGCTCAGTGCGGGTCTCCATCCCAGGACCCCAAGATCATGACCTGAGCCAAAACCGAGAGTCAGACATTGAACCTATGGAGCCACCCAGGCGCCCCAGGAGCAGTTTATTCTTACCGTTGAGAGAAGGGTACATGGTGTGGAGCGCGTAGTAATTGAGGATGGCTTCCATCAGCTCCACCTGGAGTTGGGGGCAAGCAGAGCAAAGAGGGGAGCAAACAAGACATGAATGAGAACAGGAGTCCGAGGGAAGAACGTCTCGCTGGCCCCCAGCCTCCAGAAACACCGACATGCCATCCCACTTACAGAATGGGTTGACTGTGACTGTTAGACTACAGATAGCTCCTTATTCGTCATCTCCTCAACTCCAGTCTCTGGACTTCATTCCCCATCGGTACATACCAGCTCATTTTATGCCAAAACCTGACCCGAACCACCGTGGGGATATTTAGTGTTTTTTTATTCCCCTTTGTGTGGATATTTTAAAATTCTGTTGCCGAAGCATTAATGCATCTGGTTATAGAATGCCGTCCCAGATCCCGCTGGAAGAGTTCCATCACCTACGTATGGTGCCTCCTCCAAATTACCTCTCATAAAATCTCAATTCTGAAGCTCACCAGCCCTGAGAGCTTTGGGTAAGGCACTGTGCTCCCATGCCACTATTATTACAATAGTGAGCACATACTGAGAGCCTACTACGTGTGAAGAGTTTTGCCAAAGTGTCTTCCTAAATCCATTGCCCCATTTCATGTTACAGTTCCCATTTGATGTGGTTGAAGTAGCTATTGTGTGTTACCATTTTACAGTCAAGGAAACTGAGGCTCAGAAAGGTTAAGCTATTTTCCCAAGGTCACACAGTAACAAGTGGCGCGGCTGGTGTAAGAGCCCAGCTCTATCTTCCTTCCACGCCTGTGTTCTTCATGTCCATGTCCTGTCTCCCCGTTAGCCCTCAGGCAGTTTCCTTCTTAGATGATTAACTTTCAGACATGGTATGCACTTCCTGTAAGACTGCAGCACCGTCTTCTCGGGAAAAGGGGCCTTGGCACTTCTCCTGGAGCCCCCTGAAGCCCTGCTTGGAGAAGATACCCAAGAGATGCTGGGAGAAAACCACTCACGTTGATGAAACGGACGTTGGAATGTTTCAGTTCCAATTTCAGCTTACTGCAAGGAGAAAGAGAAGCACGGGTCACCCCAAGCTGTGGCTGCTACTTCCTCACAGTTCCCCTAGTGGGGAGTGCAGTGCTTATGGGCAGGGCCATTTCTGGGGGCCAATAGCCAGCCCAAGGGTTCTCCTCCAAGGTGGTGCCTGTGGATTTAAAGCTTTCAGCATGCACAGTGATTTAAGAACAAGTGACATGGTTGCAAATTATGGTTGCTGAGCATTTTCAATACCTTAAATAAATTAGGATGGTGTAAATAATAACTGGAAAAAATGGGACGCAAAAAGGAGCGGTCTGTACGTCCAATGATGTAAAAGTGTATTATAAAAAAGACTGGGAGGAAACGTGAAACTATCAGCAGTGACAGTCTCTATGTGGCAGGGCTATGGGGGATTTAAAAAAAAATACTTCTGCAATTTCCATGCCGGGAGCATGCATTATTTGCATAATGTGGGAATAGACAGTAACAATGGGAGGGAGAGGCACCTGCATGATGCTGGCAAACAGCAGAGGGCAGGAAGGCAGAGTGACTCAGGGATTCTCTGGTGTTATCACTATAGAAGACAAACCCCAATTTACCCCACTGATTTTGGCTGCTGGCCCGGTTCCCTTGTTCAGGGACTCTAACTGCCCTGGACCCATCTTTTGCTTTCTGCTCTTGGGGTAGAGTAGTTTTGCTAAATTCCTTGATAAAACCCCTGTGTGAGGTCCTCCTACTTTGCTGTCTCTCCATAGTCCAAGGCCCTTGGCTGTCCTCTTGGATGCTGCAGACCCCCAAGTCAGGCTGAGGCATTAACTCAAAATCTGGGACCTCCAAAAACGCCCACATGCTCACCATTAGCTTCTTTTTTAAAGACCTCTTAAAGAGCAGTTCTTTCTGATGGAGTCAGTGCACTCTCTCAGCCAACAGGTATCTAACCCCGAGGCCAGGAATTAGTTCCTCTGATGCGCCCACTGGACCTGCTCCTCAGCCGGGGGGCAGCATGCAGAGTGGGTGAGACATGGGGCACAGGTGAGGGCCCCAGAGAAGGACACCACCAGGGCAAGTGCCAGTCCCTGCTGGTGGTATAGTCCTTCCTGCTCACTGGCTTCCTGGTTGAGTGAGTCTGTGCCTACTGGGTATCTGGACAGTGCAATGGCAAGGAGTGGCTTGTGGGTATCTGGCTTGTGGGTATCTTTAAACCTCCACCCAAAATCCCCTCCCTTTTTCATGTGCAGTACTGATGGTTTTTCTTAATTTTACATATAGAGTCCTTGCAAAGCCCCACATCTTCCAACTTGATTATGGCTCCTGAGTAATCCCTTTGGAGAAGTTCGGCTCCTCCACTGAAACCTAAGAGCAAGGACCTGAAGGTCACCTGTGCTACGTGGCAACTTGTCCGTCTTCTGGGTTCCCCACTGAGGCATTGTCAACAGGCCTTTCTGAAGGGGCACCCAGAATAGAGGATAAGCCAACCCCACTGGGGATCTCTGTCCCCAGGGGGTCAATGCCAGCCCTATCAGTGAACAGACTAGATGCTCCGGTCATTGCTGGGTTATCCCCAGCCTACTGTGTTTCCTCCCCTTGCCCATGGCCTCTTACCTTCCTGTGGCCACTGAACCAACAATCCTGTCAGAGTTCGCACTGATGGTGGCGGAGATGTTGGTTGTCTAGAAAAGCAGAAGGGGATGTCCCAGACTCTCAGGTGATGTAGAAATCCTGTTGTCTCTCAGTCCAGGAGACAAATCTTCAGAAACGGAAACCACAGCTGGCGAAAAGCAGCTACCCAAGGATTATGGGCTGAGGCTGTAGGATGTTGGCGGCTCCACAGCTGACATTAGGAAAGGTGACCTGAGGTTTTAGAGGTCTTTTTTTTTTTTTTTAAAGATTCTATTTATTTATTTGACAGACAGAGATCACAAGTAGGCAGAGAGGCAGGCAGAGAGAGAGAGAGGAGGAAGCAGGCTCCCTTCCCTGGTGAGCAGAGAGCCCGATGCAGGACTCGATCCCAGGACCCTGGGATCATGACCTGAGCCGAAGGCAGAGGCTTTAAACCACTGAGCCACCCAGGCACCCGGTTTTAGAGGTCTTAATGGAAGCATTGAGAAGGGCAAATAAGCCCAAGCTAAAGACACAGAGCATTCGGATAGGGAGACTGTCCACTAGTAAGTGTGGCTGAGCTTTGAAGTAGGCTACTAAGAGAAGTTCAGAGAGTCCCCGAGCCCTAGGGATGTTTAAAGACACCACTAACTGACAGCTGGGTGTGAGGATGAAGCCTGGCCTGTTGAGGGGTGGGGTTGAACCAGATGATTGAATTTGGGTAATTTCCAGCTATTATTTCTTTGAGTACGTTTTCCAGCCCCTCCCACTCTCTCCCCTCCTGAGACTTCGAGGACAGGAAGATGAAATCTTTTGTTGTAGTCTCACAGGTCCCCGAGGCTCTGTTCACTTTTTCAGGCTATGCGTTCAGTTTGGGTAATTTCTATTGTTCTATATCTTAATTCATTTCTCTGTTCCACTGACACCCCCCAGCAAGGACGTCAGGGCCGTTGTTATAACCTCATGCCAGTGTAATTGTCAAATCCTCAGTCAGCCTTTACTGGCCTGGGTGGGGTTAGGGCCATGGCTTTTTCTCTGGTGTTTGGCTTTAGTACCACAGTTATTGATCGCCTAAAAGTTTTCTATCTCACCAAGCTTCCCCCTGTCTTGGTCCTTTGGCTAGAGAGAGGAGGATGTTATTTGAGCTCTTTCTTGTTCATGCCTGTTGGTATTTCTGGGTTGCCCAAAATTGGAATATGCAGGACAAAAAGAAACCCCAGGGAGCTCATCACCATCATATTATTCCTTAGATCCGGAGGCCTCTCGCTGATCTACATTTTTCTCTCTACCTTTCAGAGTTTTCTTATTTATTTTATATACAATGTATAAGGTTTTGGGTTGGACTCAGTAGGAGTAGGGAGGACAATGGCCATCTACTCAGTCTTCCCAGAGGAGGAAGTGTTTTGTCCATTTTGAAATTAAACTTTTTCATGACTGAGTTGTAAGAGTTCTTTATTCTGGGTGCAAGTCCCTTCTCATATATACAATTTGCAAATATTTTCTCTCCTTCTATGGGTTATCTTTTCATTTTCTTGAATTATGTCCTTGGAAGCATGAAGTTTTTAACTTTGGTGACGTCCAATTTATTCACTTTTTAATAAAGATTTTTATTTATTTATTTGATAGAGAGAGAGAGATCGATCACAAGTAGGCAGAGAGGCAGGCAGAGAGAGAGGAGGAAGCAGGCTCCCTTGCTGAGCAGAGAGCCCAATGAGGGGCTCGATCCCAGGACCCTGGGATCATGACCTGAGCTAAAGGCAGAGGCTTTAACCCACTAAGCCACCCAGGAGCCCCTTTATCCATTTAAAAATTTTTTGTTCATGCTTTTGAGTTGTATCTAAGAAGGCTTTCCCTAACCCAGGGTCATGAAGATTTAGTTGAGTGAGTCTGTGGGGCTTTTTTTCTGAGAGTTTTGTGGTTTTAGTTCTCACCTCTGGGTCTCTTGGAGTCCACTTGGGTCCACTTGGAGTAAATTTTTGTGTATGCATAAGAAAGAGGTCTGGCTTCATTCTTCTGCATGTGAATATCCTGTTGCCCCAGCACCATTTCTTAAAAGCTTATTCCTCCCCATTGAATTGTCTTGGTCCCCTTGCTGAAAATCAGTTGTCTAAAAATATAGTGATTTATTCATGTATTCTCAGTTCTAGTCTGTTGATTTGTATGTCTATCCTTGTACCAGTATCACACTATCTTGATTACTATAGCCTTATAGTAAGTTTTGAAACAGGGAGCAATGAGTTCTACAACTCGTTTTTCTTCTTGAAAATTGTTTTGGCTCTTCTGGGCCCCTTGAATTTACATATACATTTTAGGACTGGTCATCAAAAAAAAAAAAAAAAAAAACCCAGCTGGAATTTCAATAGGGATTGTGTTGAATGTGTAAATCAGTTTGGAGAGTATTGCCGTCCTAAGAGTTCTTTACATCTTATACTTTCTTTTAAAACGTGACTTAATGATTTTATTCATAACAATTTCAAAAGAGTGATCCCTTAGATTGAGCCCATTTTTATAGCACACGTAGCAGTGAGTAAGCTAAAATCGTCCAGCTTAGTTGGAGTGAATGACTTTTAAGGTTTCTTGCAACTCTGACAGTGTATGATTTGGTGAAGAACACCCTTGGGGAGCCTGGCTGTTGTGGCCGGGGAAAGCAAGGTTCCCTCCTGCTTCAGGCAGGCAGAAGCAACCTCCAGCATCCTTCAGCCTTCCAGTCCTTCAGTGAAGGGAGGGGCTTACTCCACAGCAGATGTTAACTCTTTGCTGCTCTGTCAGGAGATCAGACTTACCACCCTGAGCTGGAAGAGTAGCTTTCGGTCAGAGGAGGTGGGCAGGAGAACAAAGGCCTGGATGTCTATCACCGGCATGAGGGTCACATTCCCAGGGGTGAACGTCAGGAATGGAGCTGATTCAGGTGTTGTCTCAAGCTCTAGCTCCATATTGGGGTACATCCTGGACAGCTAGAGAAAGAGAGCAGAGGCTCAGGGGGAGGACCTGAGAACAGTCTCTGCACAGCTCACTGATGTGCGCCTACAATCTCCACATCTGGTCTAGGTCAAGTTCTCTGTGATGAACGTTCAGAGGTCTTACCCGAGGAGCAATGGCCCGGAACGAGCTGGTGTGCAGGCGGATTGGAGAGTCCGAAGGAATCTGCAGTAGGAGAAGCAGGAGGCTCCTTGAGATGCAGGACATGGTAACGGTTAGAGATGCAGACTTTGAGGTCAGACAGCTTGGGTTCAAATACTACTCCCGCCATTTTTTAGCTGGCTGGTTGTTGGCAAGCTTTGTTAGGTTCTGCATCTATAAATGAGGATGATAATCATAGCACGAACCATGCAGAATGGGCAAGGACTGAATGAGACCGTGCCTGGGTAAAGCACTAAGTGCAGTGCCTGGGATCTCAGTAAATTCTTAGTTACTGCCTGTTTTTGTTACTTATTATTTCTCAGGATGCTCCCCTCAAGGGCCGGTGGGAGCGCATAACATCCACAACCTAGATTGAATCTACTTCCACCTATGGCTGCCCCACCTTTTCTAACCCTCTCTCCTGGTGCCGTTCTCTATTTGCCCGTCTGACTTGCTGATCTTCCAGCTTGGCGAGCCCTGCCTGCACCTGCACACAGCTCACCTTCCTTGATCTCTCCTAGGGCAAGATCCCCTCTTTACCTGGGCTGCTCCTGTAGCTCTTGGCTGTGGGGGTGCACGGCTCAGATCTCCCTTCGGGGGGCTTCCCATCGAGAAGGACAGTTGGCTGACAGCCATTCATGCTGGGACCACTTTCTCCCAGACAGCCCCCAGCCCCTGACTGAGCACAGCTGGGTATAGCACTGGGGAATTTTGTCAGATCACAGGCAGGATCAAGACAATGAGCCAAACTGAAAGTAACGAGCTCTCATGCACTTAGTGTGATAGTATTAGCAAGAGGCTTATCAGGAAAGGGTACTGGCCCCCACTCTGGTACTGGCCCCGTGGCCCGGCACCTGTGAGGTCAGATGCATCAGCAGAAGGGAGAAGGGGGTCATCTTATTGCCAGAGGAGCCCCAAAGAAAAGGCTCCTGCTGTTTTATGGATCCAGGGGGAGGAGGGCCAGTAGAAAAGCACCAAGACCAAATCAGATTGGAGAAAGCTGTCCTCCAGGCCCCAGCAAGGGGGTCTCAGCAGAAGCACCTGAAGCAGACTCACCTGAGGGTCCCCCACTCCCACCACCCGTAAGGAGACCTCGGAATGGGGTGTCTAGGCTTGGAATGCAGATAAGCCTAAGAGCACCGCCAGCCCCTGCCAGGGGAGGGGTTGGGGAAGAGGCTTGAGTCCTTGCCCACAGCTCCCTCCAGAGACTGAGGAGCACTGGCCTGACACCACGTCTAGTGTGGGAGGACCCGCCTTCCTAATTGCCTGCGGTCAGGCTGGAATGATCCCGCAGGGGATATTAGCCTGGAGCCGGGCTCACCCAATTTCTGGCTGCTCTGGCATTCCTCTGAGAAGCAGGCTCTGCTCTGTGCTGTCCCTCAGCTGAGCTGAGTCTTCTCAGGGCAGCACTTCTGGCCAGGGTACTTGCCTTCCCCTCTCCTCCATGGTTGCAGGACCAGTGCAGCTGGGAGGGTGGGTGGGTGGGTAGTGCTCTCCCCTCGTACTTCTCCTTCCTCTCCCCTTTATCATTCACGGGCGCGTCCCTAATCCATCTCTTCCACTCTTACAAGTCTAGTAGTGCCTTGGCATCTACTGCTTGGAGGACTTGATGTGTCACTACCCAGTCTGTTGTATTTTTGTTAAAGTATTCCCAACAATAGCTACTGTGTATCATGCATCAGAAGGAAAGCTCTTAGCAGACTATCTCTAACACGATCTCTGGGGATCAGACACTGTTGGGATCCACGTGCATAGCCTGGATTTGAACCCATATTTGGCAGGCTTCAGATTATGCATTCTTTCCCTGGTTCCTGGAAACCCCCAAGCTTGGGCTACAGTTCGGTCTGACGCTCTCTCCTGGGATCCCTTCCCTCCCAACACACACCAGCCTTCTCCTTCCCCTACTCACATGACGGTTTTGAATGGTGAAGTTCATGCGTCCAGCTTGGTGGTAAACCCAGCTGGCTGTGTTGAGGACATATTCAGAGACAGCAAAGTAGACCATGTGGTCGTGTTTCTCTGGCAGCCTGATGGACGGAGCATTGAAGGGGGCTGGGGAGCGCCAGTTTTGGCCAAAGAATTCACCCTGGAGACAGACAGACACATTGCCCACCCAAGCTTTCTACAAGGGAGGGTGCCAGGAAGAGGTGTCCAGGGGAAGCCTCCTGTGCCCTGCATGGTGGTCCGGGTAGTGGTTCCTCTCCAGAATGTGGACCTGGGGTCCTGAAATGTTCCTTCTGGCCCCACAACATTTAGACCCTGATGGCTGCCTGAAATCCCCCTATTACAGCGTCCATTGGGGACGTACACGTTGTGTTCTCCTGGGCTCAGGATGTGGCCTGGTGGTGAGAAGTAATGGACTCTAGAGCTTGACTGTCACTTACTAGCTCTGGGACTTTGGGCAGGTCCCTAACTTGAGCCTCAAACTCTTTATCTGTAGAATGTGGGTGATGCTAATGGCTTCTATTTCATAGAGGTGGCATAACATATAAGGGAACATTTGTACAAATACTCAGTTTCTGGCACATAGTAAGATGCATATAAGTGGTCATTAAGTAAATAAAATTGGAGGAAGATGGCACTGCTGGACCTAGCTCAGCCCCCAGGGAAC
>PISX010030290.1:0-18883 GCA_004024625.1 Mellivora capensis | reverse complement strand
ACCCCTTTCAATATTTCCTGTAGAGCTGGTTTGGTGTTTGCAAATTCTTTCAATTTTTGTTTGTCCTGGAAGGTTTTTATCTCTCCTTCTATTTTCAATGATAGCGTAGCTGGATATAGTATTCTTGGCTGCATGTTTTTCTCGTTCAGTGCTCTGAATATATCATGCCAGTTCTTTCTGGCTTGCCAGGTCTCTGTGGATGAGTCTGCTGCCAATCTAATATTTTTACCATTGTATGTTACAGACTTCTTTTCTCGCGCTGCTTTCAGGATTTTCTCTTTGTCGCTAAGACTTGTAAATTTTACTATTAGGTGACGAGGTGTGGACCTATTCTTGTTGATTCTGAGGGGGGTTCTCTGAACCTCCTGGATTTTGATGCTTGTTCCCTTTGCCATATTACGGAAATTCTCTACAATAATTCTCTCCAATATACCTTCTTCTCCCCTTTCTCTTTCTTCTTCTTCTGGAATCCCAATTATTCTAATGTTGTTTCATCTTATGGTGTCACTTATCTCTCGAATTCTCACCTTGTGTTCCAGTAGCTGTTTGTTCCTCTTTTGTTCAGCTTCTTTATTCTCTGTCATTTGGTCTTCTATATCACTAATTCTTTCTTCTGCCTCATTTATCCTCGCAGTAAGAGCCTCTATTTTTTATTGCACCTCACTAATAGCTTTTTTTTATTTCAACTTGGTTAGATTTTAGTTCTTTTATTTCTCCAGAAAGGGCTTTTATATCTCCAGAGAGGGTTTCTCTAATTTCTTCCATGCCTTTTTTGAGCCCGGCTAGAACCTTGAGAATTGTCATTCTGAACTCTAGATCTGACATATTCCCAATGTTTGTATTGATTAGGTCCCTAGTCTTTGGTACTGTCTCTTGTTCTTTTTTTTTGTGGTGAGTTTTTCCGCCTTGTCATTTTTTCCAGATAAGAGTATATGAAGGAGCAAATAAAATACTAAAAGGGTGGCAACGACCCTAGGAAAATGCCCTTTAAAGAAAAAATTGAATTAACTGCAAGACTAAAGAATCATGGGGAGAAAGCCATGAATTCCGCGCTTTGCTTTCTCCTCCTCTGGAGTTCCGCTGCTCTCCTTGTTAAGTGAACTTGGTCTTGGCTGGAATTCTTTTGATCTTCTGGGGGAGGGGCCTGTTGTAGTGATTCTCAAGTGTCTTTGCCCGAGGCAGAGCTGCACCGCCCTTACCAGGGGCCAGGCTGAGTAATCCGCTCGGTTTCGCTTTCGGGAGCTTTTGTTCCCTGAGCGCTTTCTGTAGAGCCGGAGGATGGGAATGAAAATGGCGGCCTCCCAGTCTCCAGCCCAGAGGAGCTGAGATTTCAGGGCCCCACTCCTCAGAGAAAAATCCCAGCTACTCCCATCTCCCTCGCCTCTGGCCGCGCTCTGGCTCACCCAGCCTGCAACCGGTTCAAGGTAACCCCGAGTTGAGAGCTCACTCCTCAGCTCTGTCTCTGTAGCCGGCTTCCCGCTCCAATACCTGCTAGCTCTGCGACACTCAGACACCCCGATCCTTCTGTGACCCTGCGGGACCTGGGGCCACGCTGACCCCGCGTGGGCTTCACCCCGGTTTAGCCTCTGGAGCGATGTCCCTCCGTGGAGCAGACTTTTAAAAGTCCCGATTTAGTGCTCTGTTGCTCCGCCTCTTGCCGGGAGCCAGCCCCTCCCCCGCGGTCTATCCTCCCGTCGCTTTCGATTTACTTCTCTGCCGGTCCTACCTTTCAGAAAGTGGCCGATTTTCTGTTTCCAGAATTGCTGTTCTTCCTCTCTTTGATCTCCCTTTGGATTTGTAGGTGTTCGCAATGTTTTGATAAGCTATCTAGCTGATCTCCTGCTACCTGATGTCGTCTCAGCTGCTACTTCTCCGCCATCTTGACTCCAATCGGTGGTATTTTTGATGTGACCACTTGTTTCTTTCTTTTTTTAATTGGTCTAGAGCTTTCTTACTTTTGCTATCTTCTAAAAAAGCCAGTTTTGGGTTTTATTGGTTTTGCTCTATTGATTTTCTGTTTCCTATTTCATTCACTTCTCCTCTTGATTATATTATTACCTGATGCTACCCTTATGATTAATTTGCTCTTCTTTTTCTATGTTTTTATGGGTGATGCTTTAGACAATTTACTTGTGGTATTTCTTCTTTTCTAATATGAGCATTTAATGCTATAAATTCTCCTGAGGACTGTTGTAACCATATAAATTTTGATATACTGAGTTTTAATTTTTATTCTGGTCAAATTATTTCCATTTTCTTTTGTTATATTTTCTGACCAATGACTTATTTTCAGATGTGTTATTTAGTTTCAAACTATTTGGAAAATACCCAGATATATATATTTAATTTCTTCCTAATTTATTTGGTTTCTAATTTAACATACTTTGCATGTTTTCAAAATTTTTAAAATTTATTGAGATCTTGACACCGTAACATGATCTATACTATTGAATGTTCCATGTGTACTTGGAAAGATTATATATTCCATTATTACCAGTAGAGGAATGTCCTATAAATATCAGTTAGTTCAAGTACTGGATCTTGGTTGTGGTGGTGATTACACAAAGTTACACACCTGACAAAACTGTGTAGAACTACATACACACAAACACACAAATGAATATAGAACTGAATGAGCTCTATGGATTGTACCAATGTTAGGCTCCTGGTTTTAGTGGTTTACTATAGTTATTCCGGACATTGACTTTGCAGGAGGTGGGTTGGAGGGTGCAAAGACTTCCCTATACTTTTTATTTTTTACAGCCTCTTATGTATCTATATTTATTTAAAAATAAAATGTTTTAGAAATATGTGACACCTAATGGAGAAAAATATCTCAAAGTATCAGCCAGCATATTACTTATTAATCACAAAGGAGATAAAGTATCCTTCCAGTGAAAAATCTAGTGGACATCAGTTTAACCAGATCAATAAAACTTAACATGGCCAATTATGAATCAAACAGGTATCATGAATCCCCTGATACAATGTAATGAGAACTAGAGAGCATTATCTATGTGGCAGTCAAAAATGTTTAACTTGTGTCTAATCATGAGGAAACAATCAGGACAATCTAGATTATAGGACAATCTAATGAAAACATCCCTGGAATTGTCAAAAATTTTAATATCATAAGAGATTAAAAACAGTGGGGACACAAACATACATACAACTAAATGCAATGTGTGACCTTTGGTTAGATCTTGCATCTAAAAAAGAAAAACACAACTGTAAGGAACAGTTTGGGGACAATGAGGGAACTTTAAATACACACCATATCTTCGCTATTAGAATGTCAATGTTGAATTTCTTATGTCTGACAGTGCTATTGAGGTGAAGCAGGAGAGTATCTTTTTCTCCAGAGATAACTCTTTGGAGTATTTAGGCATAAGGTATCATGACATTGGAACTTATTTTAAAATGGTTTAGAGAGGGGTGCTTGGGTGGCTCAGTGGGCTAAACTGTTAAAGCCTCTGCCTTCGGCTCAGGTCATGATCCCAGGGTCCTGGGATCAAGCCCCACATCGGGCTCTCTGCTCAGCGGGGAGCCTGCTTCCTCCTCTCTCTCTGACTGCCTCTCTGCCTACCTGTAATCTCTGTCTGTCAAATAAATAAATAAAATCTTTTAAAAAATTGTTTAGAGAAACCATGTATGTACAAACGTATCTGTGTATGTGTGCATGTGTGTGTGTGTCTGTGTGTGTTGGGAGAAGTGAAATGTATCAATATAATAATTTCTACAATTGTCCTAAGAGTAACAAATTACTTTGTAAAATTTAAAATACTATGCAAATTGTAGTGATTATTGCTGAATGAAGGTGTTATTTTCAAGTACTATACTTAAAGAATTGCTACATAATGCATGACTAGCAGACCCAAACCATCAGCTAAACCTGGGGGCTTGTGAGAAATGTAGACTATCTGGCCTTACCCCTAAAGAATCTTCATTCTAACAAGATTCCCCCAGTGGTTTGGATGCATGTTCAAATTTGAGAACTACTGCGTTAAAGCATCTGGGTGGTTATTCCATGCCTAGCACCATACCTTGCATGTAATGGTACTGGTAAGCATTTTAAGAATGTTTGGATGAGTTTTAGGTAAGAGGAAAAGCACAGACAAAACCTCAGAGGCAAGAATGAACATGTTTGCTGCATCAAGGAAAAAGCAAGGAAGCCATTTGTCAAGTTGGAAGTCCCGATTTTGGTGCGTGAGACTGGGAAGTTAACTTCTGAATCGTATGATTCTAACTCTCCAGATCAAAGCAGCATTTTCAGGGAAATTGATCCCTGGGAGCTGTGTCGTGGGGGAAGTGGATAAGCAGGACATGTTTTTCTAGCCCAGTTAGTATCTTCTTTCTAGGGCAAACTAGACCTAATGGTGAGAGAACAATTAAAAGGAGAAAAGAGGTTTTTCCCTTCAGTAGAAACTGAGCACCAGAAAAAGCATCTTGAAGGTTTCTGTTGGAATTGGGCCACCCACCGTCCATTCTCCCCATCAGTAATGACACCCTACCTAGTTCCTCCCTCACCAGAATGATCATGTCTCCCTCATTGTGTGTACTTTTTTTTTTAAAGATTTTATTTATTTATTTGACAGACAGAGATCACAAGTAGGCAGAGAGGCGGGCAGAGAGAGAGGAAGAAGCAGGCTCCCCACTGACCAGAGAGCCTGATGTGGGGCTCCATCCCAGGACCCTGGGATCATGACCTGAGCCGAAGGCAGAGGCCCAACCCACTGAGCCATCCAGTTGCCCCACCTCTTGCTGAGACTCTAAGGCAATGTGCTGTGTTCTCCCCTCACCAAGTGTGGCTTGTAGCAAAATCTCAGCCAACCGGACTCAGAGGAATCACAGTGATTCAGGAATTTTTTTTTTTTTTTTTTTTAATGTACGGCACCCATCCTCATTTATGGGGGTCCTCTTCACTCAAGTCATTCAGAATTGGCTTTTGTGTTTTGCAACCAAAAAGCCTTCACTGAAACCGTGGGAATCCTGGAAACCCTCAGCTGGTGTTCTCATTTGGACAAGCTATCCAAGCTGGACTCATCGGGACCACTTCTATAGGCCACTAACAAGCCTCTGTGGTCACTTCTTGTCCCCTAGCATTTATTCTCCACACAGCAACCAGAGGGAACTTGTAAAAACATAAATCAGATTATATCATTCTTTTGTTTAAAATCCTCCAAAGACTGCTTGTCCAGTTTGGTTCTTACCTCGACTCTGACTCCCTCTCTCATTACGTATCCAGTTGCTCTTCCTGCTATGCTGCAGCCACACTGGCTTTCTTTCTCATTCTACAACATTCCAAGCTCATTTTTCTGTTTGGGTTTTTACCTCAGCTGACTCCTTTTCCTAGAATACTCCGAGCCATGGCTTCTTCCTTAATTTAGGGCTTCGTGCAAAGGTCTGCTCCTCCTAGGGGCCTTTGCGGACCACCCGACATTAGTCTTCCTTTCAGTTACAATGTACTCTTCCTCATTTTCTTCATGGAATTGTCACTTTATATAACTGGAGCATCAAACTATGGGTTCGTGGCCTGTTTGGTCCACTTCCTATTTTTATAAATAAAGTTTAACTGGAACACAGCCAGCCCCATTTGTCTGTCTGTGGCTGACTTGGTACTAGAGTGGCCATGCTGAGTGGCTATAATGCAGTCTTACAACACCTTAAATATTTACTCTCTGGCCCTTTACAGAACATTTCTGCTAACCTGATCTAAAATGTTGTATGTCTTTTTTTTTTTTCTTATTTGTCTAATGTTTCCTTCTCCCCACGAGAAGGAGGTGGAGGTTGTGATGCAAACAGGAGGAGAGGTATAGTATTCCCAGGCTGTGTCACAGAAATCTCCCTAGCCTGGGATGGTAGCACTTACTGGGGATAATCAACACCAAGCTCTCTCAGGTCTTACCTACCGAGGCAGGGAACTGGGCCTGCCATAGAAATGACCTCATCTTTCAGAATCAGAGAAGTCATTGATTTGTAGAGTGATCCTGAGTCACTTTAAGAGGGAAGTCGGGGGCAGCGGTAGGGGTGATGCGACGTGGTGGTGGTGGTGTAAAACTATGCCAAAACCACAGGTATAAGCCGGGATAGTTCCAGGCAAGCCTGTCTTCTACAGAATAAGAAAACCAAAAAAGCAAATACTTGCATATTGCTGACCATGTATCAGGCATTGTGCCATGCACGTGGCATAGACTGACTTTTTCAATCTTCACAATAACCATACAAGGTAGGGACTAGAGTTGTTCCCATTTTGTAGATGGAGAAACTGAGGCACAGAGGTGTGATTTGCACTAAGTCACACAGCCAGTGAAAGTCGGGATGCAAACGTAGGCTGCCTGACTGCAGAGCCCACGTCCTGGCCACCTGCCTGCACCGGAAGTGGGTGTACTGCGCATACACAGGAACAGCTGCCTTCTAGAAACTCTCAGTAGCAGAACCAGCTCTTATTGCCTCTCTTTTCCATAGCTTGTGGAGCCAGAAGAGGCTCAATGGATGATTTCAAGCTCCTATGTCAATGTCCTTATTGTCTCAAGCGTAGGCCCCGGGGCTCCCTTTCCCCTGCCCACTCATACCAACTCATGCTCAGGATAGAAAGGTATCTGAAGACAGGGTATGGCTGGGCCAGAAGAACCAGAACTAGTGGCCAGACACAGAATGGGTTCCTGGGAGTCAACAGTAGGGCAGAGAGATGGGAGTTTGGAAATCTGGAGAGGCTGAGGACAAAGGGCCACATCCAACCATGAGTAGGAGAGGATTACAGTATTAGCTTGCCAGATCTGCCATTCTTAACAAGATATTGCAAGTCAAATGGCTGAAATAACTGAAATTTACTGTTTCATAGTCTGGAGGCTAGATGTCCAAGATCATTATCTAGCTAAATCCCTGGGACCAGACAAAATTTAGATCTCCTACTTTCTTGAAGCCATTCTTTCCTTTGATCTCCTGTTGAGTTTGTAGCTGTTCAGAATGGTTTGATAACTATCTATCTGAATTCCTGGGACCAGATGAAATTTAGGTGGATGCCCAAGATCAAAATGTTGGTGGGTTTGGTTCCATCTGAGGACTCCTCCATCTGTGATGGAGAGCTGTCCCACACCTCCCTGTGCTTGCCATAGCTTGCTGGCCATCTTTGACATTTCCTGGTTTATAGATGCATCACCCTGATCTCTGCCTCCATGTCCACATGGCATTATCCCTACATGTGTGTCTGTGTCCCAATTTTCCCTTTTTATGAGAACAAAGTCGTATCGGAGTAGGACCTACCCTACTCTGGTATGACCTCATCTTGACTCCATCATCTGCAAAGACCCTGCTCCCAAGGAAGGCCATGGGCACAGGTTCCACATCTTCTAGGGGGCACAATTCAATTCACAACAATTACTATAATTACCAAGAGTTTGGAATCTGGTGGAAATAGTGTTGGAAGAAGAATAGCTGGAAATAAAGAAGGAAGGTCTAACCACAAACAATCTGGAGGTATTTGTTGCTGACCTGTAGGGGGTTGTGTTAGGCTGACTTGAAGCAGAGGCAGAGCAGAGAGCAGTGGATCATGGCAGCCCAACCAGCCCAAAAGGCAGAGAGAATAACTGACCCCCAGCACCCTTTCTTGCCTCCCATTTCCCTACCTCTTACCTTGGTCCTATGCAGAAATCATTCACAGCTCAGCACAGTCTTCTTTTTAAAGATTATAAATGACTATGTATGTCTAGAGTTTAATTTTGTGTCTGTTTTTATTCATGAATCACATTTCTGCAAAGACATTAATCCTCACTCATTACTAAGTGCACTGTCAGCTTGATAATTCACCAATGTGTTTTTGTGCATTATGTTAGAACAAATAAGCTCCTTAATAGGCTTAAATGGCATTCATTCCTTAAAATTTTCTTACCTAAATAAAAACATATGATTGAGGGATTCATAAGACATAGCTGATTATCTCTTCATTCTCTCTCTTATTCTCTTGAAGTCTAATTTGACATGTGGGTTGGGTTGAGCAGGTTGGTGACATATGGAAGGAGCCCAAACTCCTAGGAGGCCTCTGAGGGTAACGCCATATGGATCATCAGTTTCCAATGGGCACCGTTGGGTGTTGGGCTACTGTATTTCTTGGTGCCTTTGGAATCTGATGACAATAAATCCCTCAGCTTCCTCCTGCTGCACCAGAGCGCCACCACCACTTCTATCCCCCCGACTGGATTTGAGTTGGAGTAAGACACGTCCTTAGGTATAGGCAAAAAAGGAGATGAAGAATGAAGTTTTCTGGTTTTATGAGGCCAAACCTACAAGTAATTTTATGTTTTCTTCCTTTGCTTCTATATTTAGAAACATGCTAAAGCTTACCTTGAGCTGATGGGAAATGTATTTTCTTCTAATAGAGTATTCTATGGATTAAATAATCAAAGATGCATATAAATACTTATACACTGTTATAAAGATAATTATTTTAGGATATTTTTAAATAGTATTCTTTTAGGATTTCTTATTTTAGGTATTCTTGTAGTAAAAAATTGGAAATAGCCTAAATGTCCAAAAATAGAAGAATTAAGACTATGATGAAATACCATAGAATGATGTAATATGTGTTCAAATTATATTAAGTTGGGGGGATTTTAAGATAGCATATACATCACTATCCTGCTTTTGTAAAAAGTGAAATGTTTGACTATGCATTTATGGCAAAAGACCAGTGGTGCTCAGTGCTTGAAGTATGTTATTTTTATTTTCTTCTTTGTGCTTTTCTGGATTCTATAGTGAACATATATTATCATTAGAATACAAAAATAGTGATAAAAACTTAAAAAAAAAACCATGAAGGAATCCTTATAGGGACACTGGCCCCACCCCCCTGCCCCAAAATGAACTCTGAACTGAAATGAATTTCTCATATGCTCCCTCCCATCTAAATTCCTTCAGCCGCAGAGAGACTTGCCCAGGCTCTGACTCAGAGATGGTTTTGCTGCAATTCAGCTAGTTTAAGTAAAAGGGATTTATTATAAGGACATATGTGAAGAAGGACATCTTCTAGGAGTTCAACAACAAGAGTCCTTGGGATTTTCTTTACTGCTCTTTCAATATCTTGAGTCAGTGTCCAACTTCTTTCATGTCTGCATTTATTAGTTAAGTTCTTGAAAAAGTCAATCTGATCGGTCTTTGCCATGCAATGGATTCACTCTACCTGTGTTGGTGTTCAACCTGGCCCATCAGCTGTGGCTGCCTGGGTGGGTTTAAAGAAACATGTTTTTATGGTCTGGCAAATTAGGAAAGTCTTCATCTCTGAGCTAGACCATTCTTTGCTTCCTTTCATCTCAAATATGATGGAAATTTCAGGGAAGCAAGAAACGAGCCAAAGAAATCACAACTGCCCTATGTTCCCTATCAATTTCAACTTCCAAAAAATATATAGGTTCATACCAATATACTCTATTGTCCTACTGCTTTTAATCCTCTCCCTCCACGTGGGAATGTTCACCGGTGCTTAGACTTGGGCTCACTGGTTGTTCAATGATCGGGAGTAGACCACCAAAAATCTGTCTTGGCATTAGAGTTGAGTTTCTGCATTCTTACTGGACTACTCCTCTTGTTCCATCAAAAAAGGAGGAGAGTGTTGTTCTTTATATGATCTTCTTAAGGCCATGATTCTGAGAATGTGCAAAATTTAATTACAACCTCCTCCCCACCATGGAGAAATCCCATTACAATATTCTTCTTCTTTACTTGGGATGTAAAGGGATGAGTTCCTCTCTAAATACATTAGAGAATCGTGCAAAACCACACAGAAACAAAATGCAGACTCAAGAAGGAATTGACACACATTACTCTTTCAGGAAACTGGGGATGTTTTGGGAAGGAAGGCAATCACCATGAACTCTTTTTGTTTAAGAGCAATGGTTATCTAGCAATTCCTAGAAGAGACAGATTTGTTCCATATCTGGTTTCCAGAGACCCTGATGCTCCTTTGGGGATTCTCCCAAGGGTTTCCTCATAACAAGGAGGTCTTTTCTGAGCAAGGAGGATGGATGGAGCAGGTTCAACCAGGAGAGGTTTCTTTCCTTCTTCTCTAACTACTACAGCTAACTGCTACCTCCCCAAGCCATCCAATGTTGACAGTTGTGAAATATAACATCGGATTATGTTTTGTCTTGTCTTGTTCCTAAAAGTGTTTGCAAGTCACTTAAATGTCTGCTAGATTTTCAGCATCTTCTGGCAGAAACCATGTTGTGTCATTTAAAGAAGAAAATATTCCTCATGGTTTATGACAGAGCTCTGGACACAGCTGGCCTTTCACTAAATAAGATATTCCTGAAATTCAACTCTACATCCATAAGTTAAAGCAGTTATTAAGCAGCATGAGATACACATAAAATGTGTCTTTCAACCTTTTGAATACTCTTATGTCTTGCACTCTGCCAAAACCAAAAAATGGCTTTTCCTAACTTGAACAGCCCAAGACAACCTGCCTGTTTGCTATGCAGTAATATATCAATGTGTGACGATCTCACCGAACAAGCAAATAAAAATAACAACCCAAAAACTCCAACTTATAGCCAACCATTTCTCAAGTCACTGCAGCTTGCAAGAACTGCAAAGAATAAAAACATTGACACTAAACAATGTTTTCTAGGTTGACATGGAAATGCCTACTGGGCACTGGCATTAGAGTGGCCTGCTTAACATAGGTCTTTGATTTCACTTTTAATGATAGAGGGCAAATTCAGAATTCCCACTTATAGCTATTCATTTCATCCATTTGCTAAGCTAGAATAGCAAAGGATTTCCCAAGGCGAGACTTTCCTCAAATTTGTAGTCTAGTTGCACAATCTCTGATCTTGAAAATGTCCCTTCCAACATTTGTTCCTTACCTCCCCAGTATGTTAATAGGAAGTAATAATATGCCATCTGGATGATGTAAGAAATATAACCACTAATTACGGGATAGTTACAAGGATTTAATAATATAATGTGCATATATTATTGTGAAATACAGTATATTGTCAAGATTAGTAATATACAATAGTGTGAGTCATCTTCTCACTGGAAGAGGATACAGCCATCTCAAGTTTCTTTTACTCATAAGGACTAGTCCTTCAGCTATTTCTACAAGAAGAAAAATTCTTGACATAGGATGTTAGTGAAATGCAGCTACTAGCATTTATCCTTTTGTTCTCAAAACAACTGTCTCGAGTTTTCACCATTATTTATCACCATTTTACAGATCAGGAAACTGAGGTCACACTTCTGGCAAATAATAGAGTTAAGACTTATGCCTTTTTCTAGTGCCAAAGTCCTAATCTGTGCTTTTAAGCACAAACAAGCTTGATGACAAATTCTCAGACTGTGACTGAATGAGTAAGAAACGCCAGTCCTAAAACAAGGACTTGGGAAAACTTACCAGTGCAAATTGGGAGTAGAAAGGAATAGTTCCTTTCCCTCCTGGATGTTTACACTGGTGGTTCGTCCATTCATGGGCAGCAAAACACAGGAAATCTGTGCTGTGAGTTGCTGGGATCTAGGGGGCCCATGATTGACTCATGTGTTGTTTCTGTACTATGCTTTTGCCAATTATATTTTTAAACAGCAGCTACTGTTATATACTTTTTTCTCTCTCAGGAGTTCACAAACAAGTTTTTAATTTTAAGGTCAAATTGGAGGTCACTCTCAAGGTATGGGAAATTCCATTCCCATGGCTGTGTCTGGACACAATTTCTTTCTCCCGCAGGGCATTCTGGAATGTAGAATCACAGGCAGGACAGGCAAAGTAAGACACAAAACAAGGCTGCAGAAATGTGCTCCATGGGGAACGTTTTTCTTCTATTTCAATAGTAAAATGAGAAAAATAGAAACTCTGGAAAATAAGAAGTTCTCTCTACATATGTTTGGGAGTAGGAAGGAGAATCTCACTTTCACATAAAAAATTAGCCTTTACTTCCTCAGATCTTATTAAATATATTATAACCTTTCATCAGCAAAAGAGTCAGGGGAGAATCTGAACAACACTTATCCCAGAAAAAGACACGAAGACACCTGGCTTCTCTAGATTTATTATCTCGGCTAATACTGATGCAGATGAAATTAATCCAGATTATTGAAATCTTGATAATAAAGGTGGGAGCATGAAAGTAACCAGAGTCTCTTATGGAAAGATCTAGAGGTTTGCTAAACCTTTCTAAGTTCCTGGAAAAAAAAAATAGGGAACAATCAATACCACCCAATGTGTGTTGTGACTCTTATAAAAGTTAACACTCTTGACTTATGCCTCAAGGATTGCCCATTAGCTCCACAGCCAGTTACATAGGCAGGGCAAATGCTCTAATCAGGGGCTTGTACTCTGAATACAGACTTTTTTTTAATACCCATGATACCTCGTTTAGACCGCTCTCTCCCTCTTTGCTTCCTTTCTGAATAGAGGTTAACTATATAAATGTGCTTATTGTTTGTGGAGCCATTCCGCTCCAGTAAATCACCCCTCCTGTTTTCTGTTTTGGGTCCACAGACCTGAGGTGTGATATCTCACATGGATTTGACTAAGTGATTTTAAAAACTGAAGTTGCTGAAATCTGACCCAGGTAAAAACAAGTTACACACACAAAAAGCTCAGCATTCTCTTTGTGCAACAGCAGCCAGCTCCAATCTGTATGAGCCCATGGTAAATTACCCACCTGTTTTCACTTACATGACATTAAAAAACACTTATACATCATTACATTTGTGTATCATATTAGTGAAAATGAATGCTAGCACAATATGAGATAAACAGTGCTAATGAGGTAGAAGGTTGAGCCTCTGTTGCCCCGATAGGATGACTGTGGCCCCGATCAATGTTTTGTCATTTTGTGGAACTCTTTGGACCTTGTTGTCTAGACAAAGAGCAGAATGAGACCCTTGCTGCCAGGACCTGTTGTTTCTCTGCATCCTTGGACTACTTCTTAGCAAGGTCAGGCTGAATCACTGCAGGACACTGGAACTTTAACATCTCAATGGAAGTCATGTTGATATTTTTCTTGGGGTCAATGTGGAAACACAATTACTATGAATATACGTATAGCTTAGTCCCTTTCGGCTTTCATCCTATAATCAGAATGTGGCCAGAATATCTTTTTCTAATGGTGGTAGTTTCCATTCAAGCTTACAAAATACCCTTTAAATCACTCCCAGATTGGGACCATCTCACAAGACTAATGGCAGGCCATGTTGTACCTTTAACAGTAATTGTCAGCCGCACAAACAAAATCTATACTTTCCTAAGAGAAAACCGATACCATTACCAAGAAAAACAAAACAAAACACCTTACTTTGTTTAATCTGCTTCCTATTTACCAAAATGTATTGGGTACACCACTAGTTCCACCTTCCCTCTTACCAACCAAACCTCATGAAAAGATATAACAAGAGGATCATAAGTTTAGTTTTAATAATCTCTGTTTAAACAAGTGCTTTGGTGTGTTTATCCAATGTTTGAGAAGATTGCAGGAAGCACGGGTGACTAATCATGGAATATGGTGGCCTGCCCCATAACTTACGTTCTGCCAGATGGCTGGGGAGGGGGTCCGCAGGCAGTAGAGAGAGTGGGATGGCTCTGGCAGACAGGCAGTCTGTCTTGTTGTAAGACTTTTTCTTATAGGATTATCTCTATTATATTTCATTGATGGAGCCCCATGATTCATCCCATTTCCCAGACACAGAGTAACTGCTCAAGAAATTTTGGAATTGTCTCATGTCTTTTCTCACTAAAATGGTTCTAGGCATCTCCAGGAGCCAGTTCTCTGAGATTTAGGAAAAAGAACTGCAAGATGTAAACTTCTGTAATGTTTCCAGCTCACTTTTATCACATTCTACATTCCCCCTCTAACAAAGCGCGTCAACAGATCCTCCGAGTTCCATCAGAATTGGTTACTTATGGGTGTATTAAGGTATTTACTATATTGTGTTTCGTATTACGGATTTTTATTTATCTCTCTCTCCTGCTGGACTAAAAACACCTCGGTGCACTAGTCATCGTGGTAGGTAGTTTAGCGCTAGGTATTCACAAATGTTGGTTGTTGTTGCCTGCTGATTTTCTGAACATCAGCAAAATAACCCATGATAAAGTAAGGCTTTGTAGCATCTCTGAGAAGAAAGGACAAAAGTGAGATATTTATGATGTTTTGGAGTGAAGGGGGAGGACTGTGGGGAGGGGATGTGGGCTGGGGAGGGTGACCTGATTGGGGTTGGGCAAGCTTGATGACATAATAATTTATGGCTGGTGGGCACAGCTGTGCCAGAGTTTCTAAGAGAGTCTTTAGTCAATTGATGAGTCTTGAGAATGTTATGCTTTGTATAATAAGGACTGGTTGAGTATGCTGTTAGTCTATGGTTTGACAAAAGGATTTAGGGAACACTTCTAAAACAACTTCATCTTTGACAGGAGTTTCCTGCAACAGCGACACCAGACAGTGGAATAGTAAAGTCAGGTTAATGTGGGCAACGAGTCGTGCAACAGCAGGTGTTTTGAGTGCTCGGTATGTATTCAGAAGGTTGCCCTCAAAATTCAGTTTTTCAATTTTATTCCTAATTTGAAACTTTCAGAATCATTCAGCTCCTTAAAAGAAAGAAAAAACTAGCAGAGATCAGACTGGTGGTTAAAAGAAGGCACTCCTTTTTCTCTAAACTTGGGTTTTCCAAAAGAAGAAGAAAAGAGGACAAAGGATAAATGTCAGGGATGGAGTCAGAATCATGAGGAAAGACTAAAAACAAACTGTGTCGGTTCTGAAAACGTCCTTGGTTATGCCAATTTAAATAACATAAGAAAACTTCTTTTTTGTAAGGCAGTAATACTAGTCTGATCACCAACGTAAAATACCAGAAAATGGTAGAATACCTGGGCAAAATGGCCGTGAAGGAATTAATAAGTAGTGAAGCAAATAAATAAGGGAACAACCTAAACCCTACTGATGTGCTTCTTTGAGGTCTACTTGTTTGGAAGCGACTAAGTGCTGGTTATAGTTAAGTGCTCAATTAATGACTAATAAATTATTGATTTTTGAAACAGGAATTTAACATGACTCTCTCTTGAAGCTTAGAAATCTACATGATGCATCCGAAGTATTTTGGAGTCTACAGGGAGTACATACAATTATATAGGGGTGTGGGGTGATGGGTGAAGAAGAAAGACAAGAAATGTGTTCCACTTTAACCAGGTCTGAGAAATTAATGTCAGAATCAGAATCTCCATAGCTTGTGGGATGGGTTGGAACAGGAATGGCCTGGCTGAAAGTTAAGGTTAAAACTGAGGTTTTAGATGAGTTCTAAGGGTCTGGATAGCAAAAGGAGGTAGCTACAAGGTGATTTAGAATATGAGTAGACCATTAAGTACTATGAGTATAAATGTGGGAATTGGTAGTCTAGGTACAGTGTAGGAGCAAGACCCTCATTCTGAAGGGTAGAATTGAGAGCCTCCAGTACAAGAAGGGGGAAACCAGTAAGCGGTGATTGTAAGAAACACCTAGACTGGACCTGGATGTGAAGAAGAGGCAGAGTCATCACACAGTGGAGAGCATGATCCCTAAATGAAGAGCCTTGAGAGCCAGGAACTTGGGAACAGAAGAACAGGGGAAAATAAGTGCTTAGAAATGTAAGCAAGAAGAGACTGGGATGTGAGGTCCCGGCAGTGTCTGGTGGTAGGCTGGGGGAGTCCATGCTCAGAGTTGCCTGAAAGTCAGAGGCAGGAACATCTTCCATATTCCTCTCTGGACTGGACTGGAGTGGCCACTAATGAAAGCTTGCCCACATCACCTGTTCCGATCATTTTGTCTGTTTTGTCTCTGTGAGTGTTTAGTGCCTCTTCCAAAGGGACTCCTTTGTGCTGAGCATTAGGATATGATATAAAGGTCTTCCCCTTGTGTCTCCTCCTGTAGGTATGTACATATGACTGTGGGTCCCTTTGGAGGACTGGGGAGATCATTATAGTGTAAACTTGCTATGGCAGAGCAGTATTCTCCCCTCTGGAGACCCAGCTACTTCTCTAGGTGTGGGTTCCAGGACTGAACACAGCTCTGGTCCCAAAACAATGGGGTTTGGTATCATGACTTTTCACTGGGGCAACCACTCTCAGATTCCTGCTCATTCATTCTTGCTTCACTTCACGCATGCGTGCGTGCGTGCATGTGTGTTAGCCGCCCTTGTCACCCACCCACCTATTTTACCTCTAGGGAAGTTTTGTTCGACTGACCATCTCCCTAACACTGTGTTGGTGCCCTTGGCTACCACATCGACCTTGGTGTCTATGAACCACCTCTCACCAAGGATGAGTTCTCATTATCTTCTAGGATACGGTTATCCAATCCTCAGCCTCCTCCTAAGCACCTCCATTTTTAGACTAATTCTAATGTCAACTGCCCTAGGTTGAGTTCTCTGGGAGGCAGACACTGACATGGAGTCTAGAAGCTTGTCAGGAAGGAACTCATGAAAGGGAAATGGGAGGACGCAGTGCTGGACAGGGAGAAGCATGAGCCCAACGCACAGACTGGACAGCCTTTGCAAGTTCAACAGGGAGCACCAGAGCGAACATGGCTTGTTAGAGGCCTCCCACAGCAGGGTCCTGGCACCACTGCTCAGGCATTGGCGTCGGGTACGCGGATCCTGGCAAATGTTTACTAGTGGCTCTCCAGTGGAGGGGGAAATTCTGATTTGTAGTGTCTTCTAATCTCTGTGGTATAAATACTTGTGCCATGGCTGATTTCAAGCTACCCACATGATGTCACTGAGCAGTGTGGGGAAAAGAGGGGGTCATAATTGTCTCTGTGGCTCATTCATATGAGCCCACACACCACTGGCTGAGGGCTACTCTGGGAAGATGGTGACCCTCACTTCAAACCTAGGGTTTGCTCTGAGGGAGCCTATAGGTGGAGACCATTGGCTAACAATCCTCCTTGAGGCTGGACAACAGTCCCTTCCTTCAAGGAGTATCTGAGCAGCCCCTCTCTGTCCCCCACGCCAGGGAAGGCCTAGGCCCTAACCGAGGCCCTAATAGAATCACCTCTCAAAAATGGGAGGAATGGGTTTCCTTTTCGCACAATCATGATGAAAGAAGAAATGAGGGAGGAAAACTAAATGCAGTTCACAATTCATGAGCAAGAGCTCTTCTCTGTTGGTGTTATGAATCAATTTTTCATCGTAAAAAGCAATAAAGAATTCTCATTTCAATTGACAGTACTCTCTTCTTCCCATCCTTCTATGTGGGGTGTGATTGTACATTGCTGGCAAAAGATTGTTTTACTTCATGCTGCTAATCTGAGAGTGAAGAGAAAGGAAGAGGGCCATCGAGGCAGGAATGAGTATGTTTTACTAGAAACATCGTATCATGTTTTGCTTGTTTCTCAAAGCAATACCGTAGATGTACATATTAAACACTCCATTTTACAGATAAGGGAAGTGAGGCTCGAGAATATTAAGTTCCTCATCCTATAAAATTTGATTCTATTTTCTTCTTCAGAAGGCTGAATCTGAAATTTCCTATCCCTGCACGATCACATAACACCTACTTATTTCTAGTTCACCATTGGGCATACGACATTAAAATTATTTATGTGTTTTTCCACTCCCAGATAGATGGAGAGCCCCTTGTGGCAGTGACTATCTTCCCAGTGCCTAATATATCAGGGACATAGTAATGGTTCAAAAATTATTTTTTCTCCAACTCTAGATCACAAGCTTAAAAAAAAAAAAATGACCAAGCTAACCTTTGAACCCAGAATTACATGCTACACTGCACTTTCAGCTAATGTGTTTTCTTCTAG
Source organism: Mellivora capensis (assembly GCA_004024625.1). Taxonomy (NCBI): domain Eukaryota; kingdom Metazoa; phylum Chordata; class Mammalia; order Carnivora; family Mustelidae; genus Mellivora; species Mellivora capensis. The sequence goes on along the minus strand of PISX010030290.1, from coordinate 1,112 downwards.
GGGCATATGTATGTAGGGGTATGTGCATATACACACACATGTACACTTGGATCTTTATGAAAAACAGAAATGACAGTTTCCAGATCTTGTGACCAAAGAGGGGACATGTGATTTCACTTTGTTGATTGTGGCTTGTTGTTTTCCCCATCCCCAAACAGAGGCCTTGCCAATCAATGCCAAGGACGTTCGAGTCCTTGTGGCTCTGGTCTGGATGAAAGGGGCTGAGGCCCGAGGAGGGACTAGCACGTGGGTTGGCAAGCTGTCCACCCATCTCTAAATTTCCCCATTGGTCTTCACTCTCACACCTCTGCGCAGCCCATAAGCTCCCAGGCGGGCAAAGCTTAGGCAGCCTAATTATAGAGACTGTCGCTTACTAGGGCCCCAGATGAATCCATCAAACTAACTTCCCTTTAACCTGAGCCAGATTTGATTATGAAGCCTATTTATTGAGTGTTTCCCCCTTTGGCTGTGGGTGTTTTGATTGAGGTATATATACTTACCTGCTTGAAAAGTAGCTATGTTCTGACACACTTTATATTTTTTAAAGTAATATTGCATGTAACATAATTTTGGGGAAAAACACACTCAACACAAACAAACAAACAAGAAGAAAAAGGTCTTTGAATTTAGAATAATGGATACCTGCAAGGCAGCAAGTTACGTGAGAGATTTTGCTCAAGTAACTTATAACTATCAGTAGAAACCCCCAGGGATTTACGGCTGCTTTTGCAGAAGCTGTTTGCAGTGGAATAAACAGACAAGTGCTCTATATATCATTTTAAGTAAGACAAATAAAGCTCTGTTTCCACCTTACAACGATGTCATTGTCAGTTATATAAGAATAATTCTGTGTGACTTTTTATGAATTCTTCCCCTGTGCAGAAATACAATGGCCTAATTTTCCACTCCCTGTATTATAAATAAACGGCCTTCTTCAGCAGTCTTAGGTCCACCCAAACTATCTCATTCTGAGCAAAGAGTATCTTTCCTACCACCAAGGGCTCACCTGTGCAAAGGAAAAGCAGTTGTCCACATCTGGGCAGCTGGGGTTCTCCCTTCCTGTAACCTGCTCTTTTTTCTTTTTCTTTTTTTTTATTTCTTTTCAGCGTAGC
>PISX010030289.1:0-18875 GCA_004024625.1 Mellivora capensis | reverse complement strand
AACATCTTTCTTTATCTTTATAACCACTACTTTGTCATCTTGAGAGTGAACTATATTAATTGCTTCCTAAGTTGTTTTTATAGTTCCTGTAATCTGGAGTCTATGGGTTCTTAAGACCAAGATGCATTGGCTCCATATTATCTCTGTCTTCCAAAATTATACCCATACATGGTGTTACAAATGACTAAAGGACTAAGGGTCTGGAGTACTAATAGTTCATTGATATATAAGTGTTTTAGGGCCATCCAGTTTGACTTGGGTTGGCTGAAATACAATTGTATTGAAGCAAGGTTGACACTAATTGATTTCTTTATATAACCTGCAGTATTTGTTTTCATGGCACTTATCCCCTGCCCCATTAGACTGTAACTTCATAAAAGGAGTGGCCAGGATTTTAGGTCTACTTATGTGCTGTTGAAATCACTAAGTGGATGACTAGATTATTTGGTTGATTAATTAATATGAAAATTATAGGGGCACCTGGGTGGCTCAGTGGGTTAAGCCTCTGCCTTCGGCTCAGGTCATGAGCTCAAGGTCCTGAGATCAAGCCCCACATCATGATCTCTGCTCAGCAGGGAGCCTGCTTCCCCCTCTCTCTCTGCCTGCCTCTCTGCCTACTTGTGATCTCTCTCTGTCAAATAAATAAATAAAATCTTATTAAAAATATGAAAATTATAAGGGTAGGAGCCAGTAATGACTGTGCCTGATTAAAAGATACATAACAATTTGACATCTTTTTATCTGTTGAGATGCATATGAATGAGTTTAAAAATCTAGGACTTGGGGTCACCTGGGTGGCTCAGTTGGTTAAGCATCTAACTTTGGCTCAGGTCAAAATCCCAACATCCTGGGACTCATCCCCGCATCAGGGTCCCTGCTCCCTTCCCCTTCCTTCTTCCCTCTCCACTTTCTCCCTCCCTCTCTCCTCACCCCAGTCACTTTTTTCCCCTACTCCCTTCCCTTCCCTCTGCGCATGTGTGCAGCGCATGTGTGCACCCGCGCGCACGCACGCACACGCGCTCTCTCTCTCTCAAATAAAATCTTAAAAAAAAAAAAAAAAAAGCAGGCCCCTTGCAGTTAAAAGTCACTGAGTATTGTATTCTGGATCTGAATCATTTAACATGTTTTATCCTCAGAATATCATCTGAAAAATGGGTATACTTATAGCATCTATCTCTTGAGAATATTTGAGAATTATGCAACACATATAAAGCATTTGTAGAAATAAAACAGTTGTAGAAATTTCCCTCATATAAAGTCTTAAAACAAGCAAATATTCCTAAATGGTTATTTTCAAAACTGATGGCATACACACACAAAAAATGACCCTGGGGTTACCACCCTGGGAAAAATAGGAATAGAACATGTCACAGTCCTCCTGTGATTCATCTTAGTAGGGGTCTGAGAGTCCAGAGTTTGATTAGAAATTGACTATGCCCACAAGGTTGGTCATCAAGGAGCATTAGAAGAAAAACTGTTGATTCCAAGAATCCACAAAGATGCCATATTTCCAAAGTAATCATCCAAGTTTGGACCTCACACATGATTTTTTTTTTTTAAAGATTTTATTTATTTATTTGACAGAGAGAGAAATCACAAGTAGGCAGAGAGGCAGATGGGGCGGTGGGGGGGGGGGAAGCAGGCTCCCTGCTGAGCAGATAGCCTGATGCGGGGCTCGATCCCAGGACCCTGGGATCATGACCTGAGCTGAAGGCAGAGGCTTTAACCCACTGAGCCACCCAGGTGCCCCTCACACATGAATTTTTAACTTAAAGAACCATGTCAGCTCTAAGGAGCTAAAGACCATGTTCATATCACACATGCTTCTAGAGTTACTTGTGAGTCTCTGATTCTGTAATTTCACCCTGGTTACCAACTTATTACTAACTATATATCATTTGAATGCTTAGCCCTTGGATATGGAACATTCCCGGTGTTTGGCTGAGTGAGGCAGCCACGGGTCTGTGGTTAACTGGGAAGGCTAGAGTGCCAGGCTGCCTGGGTCTGAATCAACTTGAGGTTCTCTGCTTAAAAGCTGGAGTGATGGGAAGCAAGTCACTTTTCTTTATGTGCCTCAAAATGGAAGTAACATGACTACTTTCTTTTTGTTTTTTGGTGGTGTCCTGAGGTTTAAATGAGTCGGTATTTGTAAAATGCTTATAATAGTTCTTGTCAAACAGTAAAACCCTCAGAATAAGCTGTTATCATTCTAGGAAGTTATTTCCCTAAACTAGCAATTCCCAAAATTGAGCTACATGGGAATCATCTGGAAAGCTTGTTAACACACAGACTCCAAGGTCCCATTCCTACAATTTCTGATTGAGCTGTGGTTCTGGGATGGAGACTGAGAATTCATTTTTTTAACACGGCCCGGGTGAGGTTGATGTTGTTTGCCCCTGAGTCCCACCCCTCTGAAGTGTTCATTTCAAATTCCCATCAAAACCTTCCATACGGTATAACCAGAGAGAGTGAAACAAGGTCATTTTAATTACATTAACTCAGTGTTTATGAGTCAAAACATTGGGAGCTCTGGTTACAGTCACAGGAGCTATGAAACAAGGTCTCCGTCTAGGGGCAGTTCCTGGACAGTGACGGTGAAGATGACGGGGGGGGGGCGGGGGGGGACACGACCCCAGCAAATAACTCCATTTAGACCCAGTTCTCTAGTGACCCTTTTCACAAGAGAGTTTCTCCAAATGGGCCAGACCAGAGATTCAAACTGCAGGTATCACAGGTTATCCTCGCCAACTCTCAGCCTGGGAGCAGAACTTCGGGGAGCTACAGATAGTGGGAACTCAGCCGAACTCCGAGAGCCCCAAGCCCACCTGTCAACAGGTGAAGGAGGTGACGTTGGCGTGAACGTCCACGCACTGAAACTGTCCTGCCCACCTGCTCCCGTTTGCCCGGGAATTAGAAGTCAAGGAGGAAATGAGACAGAAGGCAAAGAGGCGTCCCGTGCGCTCTCAAAAATAAAGAGGAGCTTGGTGGTCGTTTATTTTCCCTGTGCCGCAGAATCCGGGCGGCGGAGTCCCCAGACACATAATTCAACGTCACCCCGGTCCCCGCCCCCCCCACTTCCCTCCGCGGCTCTGGAAGGTCCTGAGACCCCCCGCGGCTGAGCTTGGGACACCGCGACGGCGTGAGCCCATTGGTCACCTGGGCAAAGAGGTGAGCTGCTCCGCCAATCCACTCCTGGCAGGGGACGGACAGGACGCTCGAGGGATTAGGGGCTCGGCGTGGGAACGCAGCGAGTCCCGCAGCAGGAGGCAGCTGGGGCGAGTGCACAGAGAGGACGCGTCGGGGAGCGAGGGGCCATGAAAGCAAGCAGGAGCAAGTCACCTCTTCAGTGACTGATGCCAGGCAAGAGATGCAAAGATAATGCAGTAGCTGGAGACTCTTATTGTGGGCATCTATGACAGATATGTCCAAAAATAGAGAAACTCCTGGGACCTGGGAGGAAAAAATGGAGTGATATTAATAGTTATATTTCAGTGACAACTTTAGGGAGGTTTTAAAGCACACTGTTGAGGGAAGAGAAAGGAAATTTAAAAACTTCCACTTTGTCTTTTGTTTCTGTAACAGTTATAATACAGGAACCCTTCTTTTGGCTTACTGTGGGCACACACGGGCTAGAGTTCACTGAAGCTGTGGACGCCCTCCTCCAGGTCTCTCTCCAGAGTATCACTCCTGAGTTGCAAGCCGAAAGACTAAGCCATTTGCTCCTTTGGGGAGCAGAGAACTTTTCCTCACTCCGTTTTGGATACAGTTTTTCACTCACTGGTAAGATTTTCTATCTCTGCCTGGCTCAGGAGAGGATTCAGAACCAGGAAAGAAGAGCTCAGGTACTGTTAATTTCTATTTTGTTATATACATTTTTCAGGTTTAAATTTGTGGGAATGCACTGTCCATATGTTCTTGTAGAGTTGTGATTCTTTTAAATAGCTCTCATGTGGGCATAACCCAGAACTTCTGTTTTCTAGCTGAATGAATTACCTTTGTCCCACCATTTGTTTTTTGCTTAAATAATGATGGAAGGTGGAAATGCTGTCTTCAATCATATGTTCACTTAAAATTTTTGTAATCAGATGGTTATAATGACAAAAGTCATGTAATTAATCCTATGTTAAATTTTAGTTTGGACTAAATTCTGATAATAATTCTACTATCTTTATATGAAGACTATATATGTATGTATATGTATATATGTATATGTATATGAAGACTAGCAATTCTGCATCTATTTTTAGCATTGTTTATGGCTGAAAGATAGTTGCTGGTATAATCCCAAAGAAACCAGTCTATCCCAAGGAATGTTGAGATTTATAAATTATGAAGGTCACTTTTCTTAGAAAAACACAATAAAAATTTTATTGCAATGCTTGTATATTCTGAATTTCAAGAGATCATTAGGTTTGGATCCTTGAGCTTGCCCCACATATGGGTAATTTTGTTTTTCCAAGAAGCTGAGCATGTTTCTTCCCTTATGATGCTCCCTGACTCCCATGGCAGAAAGGAGGAGGGGGAGGAGGGGGAAAAGGAGGTGGGGAGGAACAGGGGGAGGAGGGGGGGGAGGAGGGGGGGAGGGGGAGGAGGAGGGGGGAGGAGGAGCTACTGTGGCTTGTGGTTACTACATGGCAGTGAAGCGTGCAACGTGTCTTTTTTGGCAAGGACTAAAGGACATGTCTGAGATTTATCCACCCTTCCATTGGAGTATTACAGCTCTTAAAAATGTTTTTGAAGAAGGTTTAATAAAGCAAAAAACAGGCATTATACACTCAATGAATAAAGTGTGTTACAAATTTCGTTTTGTCACATTTTTACACACATATACACAGAAACATACATCACCTATGAAAGGCTGGAAGGAATACAGCAAAATGTTAATGTTCATATGTGGGCTGTAGGAATATGAGCAACTTTCTTCTACTTATTTACAGCTTCCAAACTTTCTATGATGCACGCGAATTAGTTTTATTATCAGTATTTTAAAAGCTGGTCTAAAAGAACTAATGGGTAAACAGGAAACTAGGCCTTCTGTATTTCCATTGGCATAATACCTTCATTATGGTCTCTCTTTTTTCTTTTTACTGACTCTCTAAGTCATAAGCATTTTTGTTTTTCACTAAGAAGTGAGAAGCTGTGAAGGAATGTTCACAATAAATACCTCACTTGATCACAAGGCTTTGGGAAGAGTAAGTTTTACCGTACAAGTTATGAATGAGTGAAGTTAGCCATGTATGACCTTTCAGAAAGCTCTCCCAGATAACAGACTTTGAGTGTGTAGTTGTACTGGAATTTTGCTCAAACCATACCTAGAACTCTGAGGTGTGAGTTTTTTTCCAGGATGAAGGCTAAAGGTAGAGGAATCACCTGCTTGCTGGTCTCTTTCTCCGTGACATGCCTGGTGGCCAGCCGCGGGGGCAATGCCTGTCCTCGTCGCTGTGCTTGCTACGTGCCCACTGAGGTGCACTGCACATTTCGGTACCTGACCTCCATCCCAGACAGCATCTCACCCGATGTGGAGCGTATTAATTTAGGGTACGTGGAGCCCCTTGTCTTGTGCCCTTCTCAAGCAGACATCACACTGATGCTTCGTGCCCAAAATATCAAACGAAACTTGTGACTTTAGGAGATGAACCAAAATGGTATTTCTCTTCTGAAATAAGCACATGAAGATCTTAAGTTTGTGAGGGACAATAAGCAACATTTTCCTGGTAAGCTTTTACTAGGAGAAAGTTCTAGAACCTGAAATCACTCTTGATAGGATGAGAGGCCCAAGATTATAAAAGAACTTCATTCTGGCTACCTTTTTACTGGAAAATAGCATCTGTTAAGAATTAGAGTTGTGACCTATCAGGAGGCGATAATAGGACACTGGAAATGTCCTCCCATATATAAAAGATATATATGAAAAGTTGGTTAGACCCTATAAGAAGGCCCTTGGACTTCTTTTCATGCAAAGTGACTTATTTAAAATTCTTATTTAAAATTCTTTAAAAAATGTAAACCTAATTAAATCTGCTAAAAGATGATTATATTTTAAAGGTTTGTGAAAAACTGTGGTGTGTGTGTTTACACACTTGCAGTCCGATTTAACATCATGTGTCTGATAATAGGAAGCACCTACTATATGCCAGGGATATAATAAGGACAAGATGAATTATTTACGTCTAAAAAGGGACATAAATACAGTGAAAGGGAGAAGAGAAAGAGAAGACAGATGCACAATAAGTAGTAAGAACCTTCAAAGAGCATGCAAAGTTCCTTGGGACACTCACTAATGATAACAGGTAACACTGACTGTGCCCTTACCACCATCAGGCACTGAGCAGGGCACTCTCCACACATTCACTCACTTAATCCTCAGAACACCTTTTAAGCCGCTTCCATTATTTGCACGTTATAGATGAGGAAATGGAGGCTTAGAAAGATTGCTGATTTTACCCAGGGTTGACTCACTACCAAGGCCTAGGTTCATAATCCTAGCCAAATTATTTAACCAAACTCTTTGGTTAAGAGTCCAGGTTCCTTTTTTTTTTTTTAATTCTCTCTCTCTCTTTTTTTAAATATTTTATTTATTTATTTGACAGAGAGAGATCACAAGTAGTCAGAGAGGCAGGCAGAGAGAGAGGGAAGGAAACAGGCTCCCTGCTGAACAGAGAAGATGCTGGGATCATGACCTGAGCCAAAGGCAGAAGCTTAACCCACTGAGCCACCCAGGCGCCCAAGAGTCCAGGTTTCTCAACCTCTACTTTATAGTGAGAAATTCTACCTGGGAAAGCAAGAGGTGGGGGCGTGTCCTCAAAGAAGGGGCTGGGCCTGACCGGGAGTCACAAGTAGAGAGAGGCGGAGCCAGCGGCATCCCAAGCTGAAGGAACAGCGCTTGTAGAAAGGGTGGAAAATGAGGAGGGATGTGGTATATCCTGCAGGGGAGTGTGGGCATGTAACCGGATGGGGAGTGGGTGAGCCTTCTGTGGCATCTGATGAATCTCAATATATGTCAAGTATTTGATTTTCTCCTTCGAGCACGGGTTATAAAAAGTGAGGTACTGGGGACCGGGGTGGCTCAGACCATTAAGATTCTGCCTTAGGCTCAGGTCATGATCCCGGGAGCCTGAGATGAAGCCCCACCTCAGGCTCCCTGCTCAGCGGGGAGCCTGCTTCTCCCTCTCCCTCTCCCTCCATCCCATGCTCTCTTTCTTTCTCAAACAAAATAAAATATAAAAAGGGAGATATTGGGTTTTGTGTGTGGACGTGTGTGCGCGCACTTTTGCTTTGACAGCTGAACCACAGCTGATCGGCGTAGCTTATGCCAGTTGCTTTAATTTCAGGTACAACAGCTTGGTTAGATTGACAGAAACGGATTTTTCCGGCCTGAACAAATTGGAGTTGCTAATGCTACACAGCAATGGCATTCATACAATCCCGGCTAAGACCTTCTCGGATCTGCAGGCCTTGCAGGTAAGACAGAGGACGGGGAAGGTGCAGGTTCAAGAGGCAAGATGTACCCTTGAACGGTGACCATTCCAGTGGAACCCAAAAATCAACATTCTGTGCATTAGAGGGAGACATCAAGGAGGATGTCCGAGACTGATTTCTCTTTAAATGCAATAGTTTGTGGAAATAAGAATAATAAGAAAATTCTGAGACATTTTCTCAGATCTGGGCTAATAGAAAAAAAAAATCAATACTCAGGGATTACCGCACCTTTAAAACTGAATGCAGAAAGGCTACTTCTTTCTAGTCCTGTTCATCTGGGACTTGTTTTAGACAGAAGTTAGCTTTGTACACATAAATATACTTTTTAACTTTTTACTTTATTTATACCTTGTCTTGTTCAAAACATTTTGAAAAGTTATGGGGAATTCTAAGAATACATCAAATATGACAAGAATTACTACTCCAGTAAGTGAGAAAGTAAAGATAAAACACATCTAGGGATAAGAGAAAAGGGGATTATGGGGGAAAATATATGGAAAGATCAGTATGTCTGGCACATATGTAGGACTTAAAGATTTTGAAACGCTAACTCACAATTCAAGATGCCTATCAAATTTTTTAAATACATGAAAAAAACTGTTCAAGAAAGACACAACCATATCTGATTTATTATTTTTTTAATTTTTTTAATCAGTGTATATTTGACATAAAATATTATACTAGCTTCAGGTGTACAATATAAGTGCTTCAACATTTATATACAGTAGGAAGTGATTACTACGATAAATCTAGCTACCATTGGTCATGGTACAAAGTTGTTACAGTATTGTTAACTGTATTTTCTATGCTGGACATCACATTCCTATGTATCACTTATTTTATAGCTGTAAGCTTGTAACTTTCAATTGCCTTACCTTATTTTGCCCATCCCTTCCCCCCACCCCCCAGCAACCATCAGACTGTTCTCTGTACCTATGAGTCTGTATCTTTTTTGTTTTTTGGAGTCCACAAATAAGTGAAATTTTATGGTACTTGCCTTTCTCTGACTTATTTCATTTAGAATACTATCATTTCTTCCATCCATGTTGTCACAAATGGCAAGATTTTATTCTTTTTTATGACCAAATAATATTCGTGTGTGTAGACATACATATACATATATACATATACATCTTCTTTATCTGTCTATTGATGGACATTTAAGTAGCTTCCATATCTTGGCTATTATAAATAATGCTGCAGTAAACATATGGGTGCATATATCTTTTTGAATTAGTGTATTCATTTTGTCCAAATAAGTATGCAGAAGTGGAATTTCTGGATTGTATGGTAGTTCTATTTTTAATTTCTTGAGGCATCTCCATACTGCTTTCCAGTTGCTGCACTTTTTGTATTCCCACTAACAGTGCACAAGAGCTCCCTATCCCTAACAACCTTACCAACAGCTGTTGTTTCCTATGTTATTAATTTTAGCCATTCCAACAGGTGTGAGGTGATCCCTCATTGTGGTTTGGATTTGCATTTCCCTGATAATAAGTGATGTTGAACATCTTTTCATGTGTCTGTTGGCCATCTGGATGTCTTCCCTGAAAGAGAACTGTTTTTTAATTGGATTATATTTTTGGGGTGTTGAGTTTTGTGAGTTCTTTGTATGTTTTGGATACTAATGCTTATGGAATATGTCATTTGCAAATATCTTCTCCCATGCCATAAGTTTTGCCTCTTAGTTTTGTTGATGGTTTCTTCACTGTGCAGAACCTTTTTATCTTGATGTAGTCCCAAGTGCTCATTTTGGCTTTTGTTTCCTTTACCTCAGGGGATGTACCTACAAAAAAGTGCTAGGGCTAATGTCAGAGGAAATTCCTGCCTCTGCTCTCTTCTAGGATTTTTATGGTTTCAGGTCTCTCATTTAGGTCTTTGATCCATTTTGAATTTATTTTTGTCTATGGTGTAAGAAAGTCATCCAGTTTCATTCTTTTGCCTGTGACTGTCCAGTTTTCCCAAACTCATTTGTTGAAGAGACTGTCCTTTTCCCACTGGATGTTCTTTCCTGCTTTGTGGAACATTAATGGACCACATAACTGTGGGATTATTTCCAGGTCTTCTATTCTGTTCCGTTGATCTTTGTGTCTGTCTTTTTGTGCCAGTACCATACTGTTTTGATTGCTATAGCTTTATGATATTACTTGAAGTTCAGAATTCCAGTGCCTCCAGCTTTGCTTTTCAAGATTGCTTTCGCTATTTGGGGTCTGTTGTGGTTCTACTCAAATTTTAGGACTGTTTGTTCTAACTCTGTGAAAAATGTTGTTGGTATGTTGATAGGGATTGCATTAAATGTGTAGAGTGCTTTGGGGAGTATGGTCATTCTAATAACATTTGTTCTTCCAAACCCTGCATAAAATGTCATTCCACTTCTTTGTGTCCTCTTCCATTTCTTCATTAATGTTTTACAATTTTCAGAGTATAGGCCTTTCAGTTCTTTGGTTAGGCTTATTCCTACCTATCTTATTGTTTTTGGTGCAATTATAAAAGGGATTGTTTTCTTAATTTCTCTTCTACTTTATTATGGGTGTATAGTAATGCAACAGATTCCTTATACTGATTTTATATCCTGTGACTTTACTGAATTCATTTATCAGTTTTAACAGTTTTGGTGGAGTCTTTCAGGTTCTCTCTATATAGAATGATGTCATCTGCAAATAGTAAACATTTCACTTCACTTACCAATTTGGATGCCTTTTATTTCTTTTTGTTGTCTGACTGCTATGGCTAGGACTTCCAGTGTTATATTGTATAAAATATTAAGACTGGACATCCATGTCTTGTTCCTTACCTTAGGGAAAGGGCTGTCCATTTTTGCCCACTAAGGATAATGTCGGTTATGGGTTTTCATATATGGCCTAATTATATTTAAGTATGTTCCCTCCAAAACTACTTTGTAGAGGGTTTGTATCATGAATGGATGTTGTACTTTGTCAAATGCTTTTTCGCATCTATTGAAATGATCATATGGTCGTATCCTTTCTCCTGATGATGTAATGTATCGTGTTGATAGATTTGCAAATATTGAACCATTCTTGAAACCCAGGAGTAAATCCCACTGGATCAGTGTGAATGATTTTTTTAGTGTATTGTTGGATTTGATTTGTTAGTATTTTGTTGAGGATTTATGCATCTGTGTTCATCAGAGATACTGGCCTGTAGCTCTTTTTGTGACGTCTTTATCTGGTTTTAGTATCAGGGTAATGCTGGCCCCATAGAATGAATTTGGAAGTTTTCCTACTTTTTCTATTTTTTGGAGTAGTTTGAAAACAGTAGGTATTAACCCTTCATTAAATGTTTGGTAGAATTCACCTGTGAAGCTATCTATCTGGTTCTGGACTTCTGTTTGTTGAGAGCTTTTAGATTACTGATTCAATTTCTTTGCCGGTTATTGATCTGTTCAAGTTTCTTGTGTCTTTCTGTTTCAGTTTTGGTAGCTTCTATGTTTCTGGGAATTGATCCATTTCTTCTGAGTTGTCTAACTTGTTGGCATATAGTTTTTCTTAATATTCTCTAATAATTGTATTTCTGTGGTATTGGTGCTTATTTTCTCCTCTCTCATCTGTGATTTTATTTGGGTCCTTTCTCTTTTCTTTTTAATAAGTCTGGCTAGAGGTTTATCAGTTTCATTGTGTTTTTTTGCAAAGAAGCAGCTCCTGGTTTTGTGGTATCTGTACTATTATTTTTTTAGTTCCTACATCATTTATTTCTGCTTAAATCTTTATTATTTCTTTCCTTTCGTCTATTGATTTGGGGTTTGGTTCTTCTTTTTCTAACTTCTTTAGTTGTAATGTTAGATTATTTAAGATTTTTCTTGTTTCTTGAGGTAGGCCTATAATTTTTTTCCTCTTAGAACAGCTTTTGCTTCATCCCAAAGATTTTGGGCTCTTGTGTCTCATTTTCATTTGCGTCCATGTATTTTTTTTTTATTTCCCTTTGACTTCTTGGTTGACCCATTCTTTGCTGGGTAGCATGTTCTTTAAACTCTGTGAATTCATGTTCTTTCTAGATGTTTTCCTTGCAATTGATTTCTAGTTTCATAGTGTTGTAGTTAGAAAAGATGCATGGTATTACTTCTTTTTTGAGACTTGTTTTGTGGCCTATTGTGATCTTCTCTGGAGAATGTCCCATGTGCACTTGAAAAGATTATGTGTTCCACTGTTTTTGAATGGAATATTCTGAATTTATCTGTTGGATCCATCTGGCCCAATGTGTCATTCAAAACCACTGTTCCTTTGTTGATTTTCTCTTGCAATGATCTATCCATTGGTGTAAAGGGAGTCCTAAAGTCCCGTACAATGATTGTATTACTATTGATGACTTCCTTTATGTTTGTTATTAGCTGCTTTGTGAACTTGATTGCTCCCATGTTTGGTACATAAATATTTAGCATTATTGAATTTTCTTCCTTGTTTTTTTTATGATTACATAGTGTCTTGTTAGTACTAAAAAGTAACTCTTGTTAGTTTTTGTCTTAGTCTATTTTATCTATATAAGTATTGCCACCTTCACTTTCTCTTCCATTTTCATGATAAAGATCTTCCCATCCCTTCATTTTCAAACTGCATGTGTTTTAAGTCTGAAATAAGTCTCTGTAGGCAGCATATAGTTGGGTGTTGCTTTTTTTATCCATCCTGTCACCCTGTCTTCTGATCAGAGCATTTAGTCCATTTACATTCAAAATAATTACCAACTGGTATGTTCTAATTGCCATTTTGTCACTTGTTTTCTGAGTTTTAGCAGGTCACTTTTCTTGTCTTGTGGTTTGATGGATTTCTTTAATGATGTGCTTGGATTCCTTTTTCCTTATTTTTTTTTTTTGTGTACCTATTGATTTTTTATTTGGGGTTACCACTAAGTTTGTATGTAGCATCTTATGCATATAACAGTCTATATTGTGTTGATGGTTGTTTAGTGCTGTTAAATTTCTAGTTTCAAGCTTAAATTTTTACTTCCCTACATTTTGTATGTGGTATCAGACTTTACATCCTTTTATGATTCCTTCAGCTGATTTTTATAGATATACTTTATTTTATTGCTTTTTTGTGTGCTTTAATCTCCATACTGCCTTTATAAGTAACTAATTTACTACTTTTATTATGTTCAAATGTGTTTGTGAAGTTTTTTCCTTTCCTATTTTTCTTACTCCTGTTTATGGTCTTTCCTTTCCATTCAAAGAATCTCCTCTAACATTTCTATTTTTTTTGAAAAGTTTGAGAAAAATAGGTATTAACTCTTTAAATGGTAGAGAATGCACTTACAATGCCATCTTGTCCTACACTTTTTCTTATTGGAATTTTTTTTTATTATTACTGATTCAGTTTCATTACCAGTAATCTATTTCTTGATTATGACCTGAGGTGAAGGCAGACACTTAATAGACTGAGCCACCCAGGTGCCCCAAAAATGCTAATTCAAAAAGATATACATACCCCTATGTTTATTGCAGTGTGATTTAAAATAGCCAAGATTGGGAAACAACTCAGGTGCCTACTGACAGATGAATGGATAAAGATCCAGTATGTATAAATACAATGGAGTATTATTCAGCCATAAAAAAGGAATGAGCTCTTGCCATTTGCAACAACACAGATGGACTGAGAAGACACTGTGCTAAATGAAACAAATCAGAAAAAGACAAATACAGTTGCCTGGGTGGTTCAGTCATTACATGTCTGCCTTCAGCTCAGGTCATGATCCTACTGTCCTGAGATCAAGCCCTGTATTGGGCTTCCTGCTCAGCAGGAAGCCTGCTTCTCCATCTCCCGCTCCCCCTGCTTGTGTTCCCTCTTTCGCTGTGTCTTTCTCTGTCAAATAAATAAAGTCTAAAAAACAAAAAATACTGTACAATTTCACTTATATGTAAAATCTAAAAAACAAAATAAATTAAGAAAAAAAATGGATTCTTAAATACAGAGACCTGGTAGTTGCCAGAGGAAATGGGTATATGGAGATGGGGAAATAGATAAAAAAGGATTAAGTGGTACAAACTTCCAGTTATAAAGTAAGCAAGCTATGGAGATAAAAATTATAGCAAATTATGGTCTGTAATATCATAACAACACTGTATGGTAACTACACATGATGGTCAGTATTGAGTAATGTATGAAATTGTTGAATCAATGTTATACACCTTTAACTACTATAACATTCTATATTAGGCTTTAATAAAAAACAATTATTCATGGACAGGTAGTTATCATTTTGTTGTTTTATAGTTCTCTGTTTTTCTTAGTCTCTTCGCTTGTAATTTAGTGACTTTTTGTAATGTCATTTTCATTGATTCATTTTCATTTCATTTCATCATTGTAATGCCCTTTTCATTTTTTGCAAAACTATATAGGTATTTGGTTTATGGTTACTATGAGGTTCATATATGACATAAAATTCTATGTAGCACTCTAAGTTGAAGATAATTTAAGGGTGTTCTAAAAGCACTACATTTTTACCACCACTCCCCACAATGTTTCATGTTTTGAGGTCCTATTTTGTTATTTTATTATTTTAATATATATTATATATTTAGTTATTCATATATAATTATTAAATTAAATAATTAATATAAAATATATTTAATATGTTTATTATTATTATATCCTATTTTGTTGTTATATCTTATTAGTGAATCCACTGACTAGTAATTGTAAGTCTAGATGATCTTACTACTTTTGTAAATTTCATACTAGATATGTAGATGGTTGATCCATAACTTTTTATTTTTTGACAGAGATCACAAGTAGGCAGAGAGAGAGCAAGGGAAGTGGGCTCCCTGCTGAGCAGAGAGCCGATGTAGGGCTTGATTCCAGGATCCTGGGATCATGACCTGAGCCAAAGGCAGAGGCTTTAACCCACTGAGCCACCCAGGTGTCCCGATCCATACCTTTATTATAGGTTTACTTTTATTAGCGAGATCATTTCTTTTATAATTTTATCTTTTCTATTTATGGCCTTTTCTTTCCCACTTAAATTGGTTCCTTTAACATTTCTTGTAAGGCTGGTTTGTTGTTGAAGTCCTTTAGCTTTTACTTGTCTGGGAAACTCCTTATCTCTCTTTAATTCTGAGTAATAATTTTGCTTAGAAGAGAATTCTTGTGATTTTTTTTTCCCCTTTCAACACTTTGAATATATCCTGTCATTCCCTTCTCACCTGTAATGTTCCAGCTGAAAAACCAGTTGTGATAGTCATATGGGGATTTCCTTATATCTAACTTGTCGTCTTCCAGTTCTTTTAAGATTCTCTCTTTAACTGTTGATACTTTGATTATAATATGTCTTGGTGTGGGTCTCTTTGGGCTCATCTTCTTTACAACTCTGTGACTCCTGGACATAGATGTCTGTTTCATTCATTAGGTTAGGGATTTTTTAGCCATTACTACTACAAATGGGTTTTCTGTGCCTTTTTCTCTCTCTCTTCCTTCCGGGAGACCTACAATGGAAATGTTAGTATGTCTGATGATGTCACAGAGATCCCTTAAACTCTATGTAGTCTTTAATTCTTTTTTTTTTCTTTTTGCTGTTCTGATAGTGATTTCCACTGCTGTCCTCTATATCATTGATTCATTCCTCTGTATTTTCTAATCTGATTGGTTCCTTTTTATATTTTCTATTTCATAATTGAGGTTCTCAATGTGTTGATTCGGTCTTCTGAGTTTGGTGAGCATCTTTATGGTCATTATTCTGAATTATTTTTCAGGTAGATAATTCCATTTGGACCATATTCCTCTGTAGCTTCATTTTGTCCCTCATTGTTTGTGCGTTAGGTAGATCAGTTATGTTACCCAGTCTTGAAGGAGTGGCTTTTATGTAGGTGTCCTGTGGGGTCCAGTAGCACAAACCCCTGGGATGCACCCAACTGAAGTGCCCCAGGGGATTCCCTGGTGTGGATTGTGTGCACCCTCCTGTCGTGGTTTGTATGCACTGGTGGGTGGCTGGCCATGAGGCCTGGTTGTGACTGCTGAGGGCACTCTCGTGAATGGGGTTCAAAATGGGTGGGGGGGACTTGGGGAGAAATTACTCCCACCTTAACTGGGCCAGTGACATAGAATGGGAGCAAAAAGAAATGCTGCCTACCTTTACTTCTGTTCCCAAAGAATGTTACAGCATGTCCCTGCCCCTCTGGCACATGCTGTAAAATTAATCTCCTTTATGTGTAACCTAGGCATTGGTCAAACTGCTGCCTCTGCCCTGACACTAGGAACAAGGGAGATTATAGGCACACTTTTTAAGAGCAGAGTCTCAGTTTCTTTTTTTTTTTTTTTAAGATTTTATTTATTTGACAGACAGAAATCACAAGTAGGCAGAGAGAGAGGAGGAAGCAGGCTCTTTGCTGAGCAGAGAGCCCGATGCGGGACTCGATCCCAGGACCCTGGGATCCTGACCTGAGCCGAAGGCAGAGGCTTTAACCCACTGAGCCACCCAGGTGCCCCAGAGTCTCAGTTTCTTATTACCTTCCCAGACATAAGCCCCGCTGGTTTTCAAAGTCATACATTATGTCTTCCCAGTTCAGGGCCCCTGGACTCAAGAGTCTAATCCAATGTGGGGCCTCCATGACTATGATACAACCCCCTACCCCTTATGGGTCATCACACTGGGACTGTGGATTCCTAGCTAAACCACATTTTGCCCTTCTCCCATCATGATATGGCTTTTCCTTTATATCCTTAATTGTGTAAAATCATTTCTGCAAGTCTTCAATTTGTTCTCAGAGATAGTGGTTTGATAAACAGTTGTAGTTCTGGTTTGTCCATGGAAGGAAGTAAGCTCAGAATCTTCCTCTTCTACCATCTTGACTCCCAAGACACATCTGATTTCTAGTCCAAAGCTCCTCATAAAATAGATACAGCATAATAAAATAAGTTCAGCAATATCTTTATAAAAGATAAAATGCCAGTGTTCATAGAGCATTCTGACATCATACCAGGTTCCTATAATGCAAAAGGATTCAGCCTGGGCCTGTGATTCCTTTAGTATGGCTTAATCAGACATTGTTTGGAATATATATCTTCAGAGAATTAGATGAAACAAGGTCTTCATGAAATCCCCAAAGATACTTATTCTCATCATCACATTTTCAACAAATACTGAGAACACTGAGTTTAGGATTGTACTCCCAGGTAATATTTACGTCAAAGCTTTTCTATGTTGTCAGTTTCCCTTTGCTTGTTAGGGAACTTGGCATTCCAGAAAAGCATTCTTCAACAAAGATGATATCTTAGGTCAAATCGGGAAAAAATGTAAAAAGAAATCATTGTGGGGCAACTGGGTGGCTCATTCGGTTAAGCATCTGCCTTTAGCTTGGGTCATGATCCCAAGGTCCTGGGATGGAGCCCCACATTGTGCTCCCTACTGGAGAATACCTTCATGCTATCAAAATATTCAAGAAGTATTATAATTTTAATGCAGAATCAATCAAAATCCTATTCCTTGTAAGAATCAAGAAGTGGAAAACACCCCAAATATCCACCACTGATAAGTGGATAAGCAAAACGTGCCATATGTCCACATGGAATAATGTTCTGCAATAAAAAGGAATGAAGGGCTAATAATTCTACAGCAAGGATGGGTATTGAAAAGATTAGGCAAATTGAAAAAAAAAAAAAAAGCAAGACACAGAAGGCTATATACTGTATAACTCCATTTACGTTAACTGTCCAGAATATGCAAATCCACAGAAATAAAGTAAATTTGTGGTTTTCTACAGCTAGGCAGAAAGTGGGGAATGACTGCCAATGGGCAGCAGTTTTGATTTGGGGGTGCTGAAAATGTTCTAAATTTAGTGGCGATGGTTGCACCACTGTTGATGTACTAAAAACCACTTAATGTATACTTTAAAGAGGTGAATTTTATGGCCTGTAAGTTATATCTCAACACTGTTATAAATGTGATAGATAAATTCAATATATTGCTTTCTTATGAAATTCCATGTTTAAGAAGCCTTAAATTTACTTGAAATTTCAATTTTTAAAAACTTATTATAAAAATTTTCAATCACATACAAAAGTAAAAAGAATAGTACAATAAATCCCAAAATATCATCATCCAGGTTCAGTAGTTACCAAGACATAATAGATTGCTTCACTTGTACTATTAATCAGTACTTGTTTTATTTCATTGCATTGTTTTGAAAGAAATAAGATATCTTAATGTTTTATCTACAGGTACTTCATATATGTCTCAAGGTTAAGGAATCTTTAAAAAATAACCACAAAGTTCATCTATAAATTTTAGCAATAACTCCTTAATATTATCATGAGTATTCTAATTTCCCTGATATTCTCATATTTAATTGGCAACTAACTTGTTTGAATTAGGATTCAAATAGATACACATGTTGTTTTGGATTAATTCTAACATGTTTTATTACTGACACATTTTTCCCTTTTGTGAAAATTCTTTGGACAAACTAAATGTTTTTTGTTTGTTTATTCTCAGGTATTAAAAATGAGCTATAACAAAATTCGAAAACTTCAGAAAGATACTTTTTATGGCCTCAGGAGCTTGACACGGTTGCATATGGATCACAACAATATTGAGTTTATAAACCCAGAGGTTTTTTATGGACTCACATTTCTCCGACTGGTGCACTTGGAAGGAAATCAGCTCACTAAGCTCCATCCAGATACATTTGTCTCTTTGAAATACCTCCAGATATTTAAAACATCTTTTATTAAGTACCTATACTTGTCTGATAACTTCCTGAGCTCCCTCCCTCAAGAGATGATTTCCAATATGCCTGATTTGGAAAGCCTTTATCTTCATGGGAACCCATGGACTTGTGATTGCCATTTAAAATGGCTGTCTGACTGGATACAGGAAAAACCAGGTATATATGTATGCTATTTATTTCTTTGTCCTAAGTAGAGGAAACCTGCCTGGAGGTTTTTACCAGTAAGTGGGGAGGCCAAGGTAATTTAGCTAGAGAGAAAATGGACACTAAATAATAACTTAGTGGTAATGGATTCTCTTTAATGAATTATTTGTGTGTTGTTTCAGGTCAATTATCCAATCATCACTTCTGGCAAAATTAGGAAAAAGGAGTGTTACTCTTCTTTACTTACCACGAGCCATAAAATCCCTTTTTCTTATCTTCCTTTCAGTCATTCAGTCAATACACATTTTTTTGGAGTTCTAGTCAAGATCTTGAGCTTGGTGATAGAACTGTCAAAGCACTGTCTCTGCTCTAACCATTCCTCTGGTATGTTACAGATAAGCAAACAGATAATCAGATTGTGAAATGTGCTTTGATGGGGAAAGTAAAATTTGTCATGAAGAAGGCAAGATCTATTCAGTCAACAAGTAGTTATTATAAACTTACTATGAACAAGAGATCACAACACAGGGATCTAAAAATGAACAAGATAGCCCCATAACGGAGCTTACATTCTTGCAGCGGA
>PISX010030288.1:0-18883 GCA_004024625.1 Mellivora capensis | reverse complement strand
CTAGGATTCTGATGGATTCCTGTCTCACATTGAGGTCCTTTATCCATTTCGAGTTTATCTTTGTGTACGGTGTAAGAGAATGGTCGAGTTTCATTCTTCTACATATAGCTGTCCAATTTTCCCAGCACCATTTATTGAAGAGACTGTCTTTTTTCCAGTGTATATTTTTTCCTGCTTTGTCAAAGATTATTTGACCATAATCATATCAAAAAATGGGCAGAAGATATGAACAGACACTTCTCCAATGAAGACATACAAATGGCTATCAGACACATGAAAAAATGTTCATCATCACTAGCCATCAGGGAGATTCAAATTAAAACTCACACCAGTTAGAATGGCCAAAATCAGCAAGACAGGAAACAACGTGTGTTGGAGAGGATGTGGAGAAAGGGGAACCCTCTTACACTGTTGGTGGGAATGCAAGTAGGTGCAGCCACTCTGGAGAACAGTGTGGAGATTCCTCAAGAAGTTAAAAATAGAGGTTCCCTATGAGCCTGCAATCTCACTACTGGGTATTTACCCCAAAGATGCAGATGTAGTGAAAAGAAGGGCCATCTGTACCCCAATGTTTATAGCAGCAATGGCCACAGTCGCTAAACTGTGGAAAGAACCAAGATGCCCTTTAACGGACGAATGGATAAGGAAGATGTGGTCCATATACACTATGGAGTATTATGCCTCCATCAGAAAGGATGAATATCCAACTTTTGTAGCAACATGGACGGGACTGGAAGAGATTATGCTGAGTGAAATAAGTCAAGCAGAGAGAGTCAATTATCATATGGTTTCACTTATTTGCGGAGCATAACAAGTAACATGGAGGACATGGGGAGATGGAGAGGAGAAGGGAGTTGAGGGAAATTGGAAGGGGAGATGAACCATGAGAGACTATGGACTCTGAAAAACAACCTGAGGGGTTTTGAAGGGGCGGGGTGGGGGGGTAGGAGGTTAGGGGAGCCAGGTGGTGGGTATTAAGGAGGGCGCATATTACATGGAGCACTGGGTGTGGTGCAAAAACAATGAATGCTGTTACGCTGAAAAGAAATTAAAAAAAAATCACATTTAAAACAAAAATTAAAAAAAAAAAAAGATTTTGTTTATTTATTTGACAGAGATAGTGAGCACTAGCCAGGGAGGGGAAGAGGGAGAGGGAGAAGCAGACTTCCCGCTGAACAGGGAGGCCTATGCAGGGCTTGATCCCAGGACCCTCAGATTATGTCCTAAACTGAAGGCAGACACTTAAGTGACTGAGCCACCCAGGTGCCAGTTCCTTCTTATTTTAGAGACTAAATTGTCATTTCCCTATTCCTCACCATCTTTAGCTCACCTTAGGCTGATGTTTACTGATTACAAGTGAGAAAAAAAACAACTCAAATTGTTTTAAGCAAAACGAAAAAGATATTTACTCACTCATATAATAAGTCAAAATGGGGCTTTGATTTTGGATATTGCTGGTTCCAGAAATTAAATTATGTCAGATGGGCATCAGGTGCCTCAGTCCCTTGATTCTGCTTTACCCTGTTTGGGGAAGTATCTTTTGGCCATCTCTACCTATAGAGTAAGGATGATGGCTATTAACAGATGGGTAGATTCATGTTTATATTCTCTCAGCTTGGTGAATTCTCATTAATCTTTAGTCATGTGTATGTATATTCCTGAAAAGTGGTTGTCAAAAGGAAAATCAAGTACAACCACCAAAATAAAGATAAATGGATTTTGGACACAAAAACAACAAATAAAAATGCCTGATATAGTCCCTAGCCCTTACTGCTCAAACACACACTTTTTTCCCCATGTATAATTTCTTAAATGACCCTCCTCTAATATAATACACTCATCTCTATTTTGAATTTTGTTAACTCAAGTCCTTTCTTTCTTTACACCAAGAAAGGTATCCATCCATAATACAGGTCTGTGCCTATCACTATCTCAAGAACTATTTGTATTATTACATATTAAAAATTGTCATACAAAAAACAAAAGGCCTTTATTCAAAAAAATTCACTCAAAAATTTACTCATATAGTAGTGTATTTATACAAGGGGCTACCATAATGGATAATTTGGACCAGGTCTTTGTCTTTAGGGATTTTTAAGTTCAGGGAAGAAATTATTTACCATGTCATTGCAGCAAAAATGCAGTAGTTTCCATGGAAGGAGATTGGAGAATGCTAGGCTAGCTCAAGGCCAAACTGTATTTTATAGATCAGAAAGTGAGAGGGAATACTGAGAATAGCTTCCCAGAGTAAGTGACATCTAAATTGAGGCTAGATTTATGACAAAGAAATATAGAGGTGTCCATAGGAAGAACGTATTCCAGGTAAAGCAAACAACAGTTCAAAACATCCAGAACTAAGAGTAAAAAAGGAGAGCTGAGGAATTGGAAGATGTTCAATATAACAGAATCATGGAGTAAAATCTAAGCTGGTGCAAAGGAGATGATGCTAGAGAATTAAAGAGAATGCATTATGAAAAGACATTTAAATGGCCTATAATATGCCTTTTTGTGTATGCTTTTTCAAAACTTGCCCTCATTATACCTCATAGAATTCTCTCTTCCCTCCCACATCAACATCAGAAAATCTGATATACTGGAAATAATTCTGAATAGCTCAGTTTTTTTCCATATCAAATTGAGATGATGAGGGTCTATAGAGTTGATGTGAATTAACTGTGTTAGCACATAGAATCTGCTTAGGGAAGTGCCTGATTTATATTTGATTAGTTATTACTGGTCTTACATACCAGAAGTCGGTCATATATTTCTCCATTTCTTTAACCTTTGACCAAGTTGGTTCATTTGGCAGAAATTATTTTCTTCTTTGTGTCTAAAACCCATTTCAATAATTAAATATTATCTGTAAGAATAATTCTCATACTTTGCAATCCCCATAGCTCATTTTTGGTCTATTGGATCTAATAATGCATACTGTCCTGACTTAAAATCATGTGTCTATATGTTTTTCTGCCTATGTATCATATGGCCTGCAGGTCAATTTCATTTAGCATCTAGCATAGAGCTGTGTTAAATTAAATGCCACAATTTTGTTTTTTAATTTGAACTGATTCCAGACAGCAGAGGTAAAATAAATAAGAAATCAAAAACCATTGCACATGTGAACACACACACACACATACACACACACGACTGAAAATCAATATTTTAAAAAAATCCCTCACTCATTAATCTTTGGTTAAGTGTCTGGAGTTCATAGAAAACATAGAAATGCACACACACACACACACACACACATAATTTCAACTAAAGGACTAAGGGCAACCTATGTTAGGTGCTACACAGAATAGACACCAACAATGAGAACTGGAAGATTTGAGGTTTACTTTTATTCTGATACATTGGGTTGAACATATAGTTGTATGGTGCATAACCAAATGATTAACTGTTGAAATCCATAGTGTAAAGTAGATGGGAAAAAGATAACATTAAGAATGACTGAAAAACCTAGTGCTTTTAAGCAATTCTGAAAATGTGTTTACAATCAAATAAAAAAGCAGAGCCAAGTAGTGCTTAGGCTCTTACTTTGCTATGCTTATTTCAATAAGCTGCTATCTAATCATGAGAACAGGACTTTCGTGCAAGGAGGTATATAAAATTGAAAAATAACAAGTGCCATTTCTCTAAATATCATAAATAACTCAACATGTCATTACTTCAGTTGTCTTACTCCTTAAAAATTTAATAAACACTTGTTATACTGACATACAAGTACAGGTCTAAACTCCTTAGATGAATAATTTCATTTCATTCACAAAACACCACTTCCGCTATTATTACCATTTTAGAAGTGAGGAAATTGGGCCATTGGGAAGTTAAGCAACTCACTGAAACTCACCCCACCAGTAAAAGGCGGCTCCAAGATTCTACCCAGACAGCTTGGCTCCAGGGTACAAACTGAAACACCACAGTGTGTTGTTGCCTCTGATGTCTAAGAATAAACCTAACACAGAAAGTTGGGGGTAGGGGGCAGAGAACTAAGGAAAAGAAAGTTGAATATTCAAATTAAAAAATATAATGCATCCAGGATCTGCCATTACTATGTAACATTTACATTTAAGGTTAGAACTGCAGTCCCTCTGTATGTCAGATCTGTCATTTGATTTGATCTGACAAATTGGGTATTGCTTTGACATCCACTTTTCAGGTTATAAACTATTTCATCCTATCTTTATAAATACTATTTTTAAAATGTTACCTCTTACTGTAGACTGTTAGAATTTTAAGTACTAAACATTATCCTTGTGTGTGGTGGTGATGGTCACTATTATGTGTTGAATGTATTAAAGACAGTGCATAGGCTCAGTTGGTTGAGCGACTGTCTTCGGCTCAGGTCATGATCCTAGAGTCCCGGGATCGAGCTCCGAATTGGGCTCCCTGCTCGGCAGGGAGTCTGCTTCTCCCGCTGACCTCTCTCCTCTCATGCTCTCTCTCTCTCTCTCTCAAATAAATACATAAAATCTTAAAAAAAAAAAAAAGACAGTGCATAGAAAAAGCTTTTCTAATGGGCAGAGACATTTATATCAATTGGTATATTCAGGGATTTATTTCTGTGACACTGAAAACAATGGATGTATTTAGATGCGTATACTTTTTGTGAGTATGTTTCAAACCAAATTACCTGAACACTTGTCCAGATAAGACAAATAACTCCGACTCACAACTTTTCCAACCAAGCACGGCTACATTTACTTCAAAATGATAAATTACTGCATCAATACTTTTGTCTCTTTGTTTTGGTATCACCTTTTTCAGTTGTCTTTCTATGGCTTGTTTTAAATCTACTTTTTACGTTCTGCCACCATAACACTGCCATAGGCACATTTCCAAGATAGACATTGAAAGTGGCTCCTAAATTGACAAGAGTTGTGAGTGGTTTGTAATCTATCATACCCAAAGCTCCTGTTGCCTTTTCTTGTTGGTTGACACCCATGACTATAAGGGAAAGGAAAAAGGGTGTGTGTGTGTGTGTGTCTGTGTCTGTGTGACCCATGTTAAAAGATAAACAGGCATATTACAAATTTTTAAGAGTTTGAGCAAAATTCAAATCTTGCAGCATCCAATATAGCAGGTAGGAAGGAGCTCCAAGTAGCTACACAAAATGAAAGACTTTTATAGACAGAAGGGAAATGGAACAAGGAGGTTATACTAGGCAAAAAAAGTGGGTTGATTGCAAAGTTACTTTCCATTAGAGGATGGCAGGGGCCTCTCAGGTAGATTACCTAAATAGGGGTGATCAGTGATTCCTGATTAACTGATTTTAAATTCCATTTCTGGGAGAACCAAAACTAATTAAGCCTTGGTTTGTTGGCATGGGCTTATAATATGATCTTCATTTTGAGTCTGTTGTCTTATTTTTAACATTCATAAGAAGCTATTTAAGAGTGAATATCAAAGTGTGAAGAGGAAAAAGTACATGGATAAGAAGAGAAAGGCCACAGAAAGAAAGAAAGAAAGAAAGGAAGAAATCTCTTTCTTAAAAACATGTTATTGGCTGTTTGAAAAATGCTTGTTTTTAAGCACCTCCCGAAACTATAAAACAAAAACAAGTATCTGCTGGCTCAGAACATTAGCCATCCAGCCAATAAATGGCCAGTGTTTCTTAGCCCTAAAAATGGCAGATTTTTGAACATTCAATAGCATTATTGTTACGATTATACTAAGATGACGAGGAAAGTTACTGTTATGGATCAGTGGAAGATCTATTAAAAATTTGTTAGGTGGGGCACCGGGGTGGCCCAGTCGGCTAAGTGTTCGATTGTTGACTTTGACTCAGGTCCATGACCTGAGGGTCTTAAGATCCAGCCACATATCAGGATTCCTGTTTAGTGCAAAGTCTGCTTGAGATTCTCTCCCTTTCCCCTCCCTCCCACTTTGCACCTCTCTCTGCTTGCACGCTCTCTCATATAAATAAATAAAATCTTTTTAAAAATATGTTTGGCAAGATGTGGTATATATATACAATGGAATACTATGCAGCCATCAAAAGAAATGAAATCTTACCATTTGCGACTACGTGGATGGAACTAGAGGGTATTATGCTTAGCAAAATAAGTCAGCTGGAGAAAGACAACTATCATATGATCTCCCTGATATGAGGAAGTGGAGATGCAATGTGGGGGGTTTGCGGGGTAGGAAAAGAATAAATGAAACTAGATGGGATCAGGAGGGAAACAAACCATAAGTAACTCTTAATCTCACAAAACAAACTGAGGGTTGCTTGGGGGAGGGGGGTTGGAAGAGGGGGGTGGGATTATGGACATTGGGGAGGGTATGTGCTATGGTGAGTGCTGTGAAGTGTGTAAACCTAGCGATTCACATACCTGTACCCCTGGGGATAAAAATACATTATATGTTTATTTTAAAATTTTAAAAATTAATAAAAAATATGTTTGGCAATTACGGTTTCAGAAAATAAAAGATTCATTATAAGAAGGGGTTTGAGAAGTTCATACCAAATACCCTGAGACTCAGCATTCCTTACTAGGAAAACCTGAAGCCATTGTCATTTTAAAAAATAATATTGTGATCTTATTTTTTTCAAAACCAATATTTACAATGTTGTGCTAATTCTATTATAGTCCCTGTGCTTCTTTTAAAGGATTTAAAAATTATGATAACTGTTCCTTCAAAAGTTGGCGAAGGTAAAACCTCGAGTACTTTTATTTTCAGATATTTTAGTGCCCTCTAGTGTGCAGAAATCCACTGTAGCATCTTATCTTCTAAATTATACAATTGTTTTAAAAATGCAAAATTTTAAAAATAAAAAAATGGAGTGCTAAAAAAAATAGCTTGGAAAGCAAATTACAACCAGATGTCAGTTCAAACTAAATATAATACCCAACAAAATGCAACTTTTTTCCTACTTCTATTCAAATCATATTAAACAGTCCTTGTTCCCCTTCTCCCCCCACCTCTCTTTGGCTAAACAGGATTCTCATTTTCATAAATCCATCTCCAGATTTCAGACGTTCAGGTGAACTAGACTGTTGACTTCCCTTTCTAATACTGTGAATTTCACATTTTCTCCTTGGAGCGTATACAGAACAGTATATGCATGTGGCTAAAAGGGGTGTCTTTTCTCCATCTACTAGCCTCTGACATACTGAATCATTTGATTTATGACTAGGGCAGTTGGTTATTGCCAAGTAAAAGGAGTCTAATAATACAAAGCCTCCTGCCATTCCCATAAACGGATATTTTTTTTTTTGAACAAGGATGGGATATTAAGGAGATGCAACCATTCAAAAAACAAAAATGCAGGGTCTTTGAAGCAACAACAAAAGGGATATGAGCCAAAAGAAAGTTTAAATTAAGTTTGGAAAATCATTTTGGGGGAGGCTTTTTGAAATTTAACTTTAAATCCAGTAGTGGATTCATTAGTGGAATTGAATGCCAATGGCCAATATCAACCCACAGACCTTCTGTATTAAAAAGATATAATGGAGGCTATCTCCCAGCATTTGTAAAAATTTCTATGGTGAACTCATGACTTCTAAATTAAAATGCATTAAGATAGAGATCATAGTCCAGTTGATACTATTAGAAAATCTGTAAATGCCTCTCAGAACTGACTTGCATCACCTTCTTTATCATGTTTTTACTGAAAAGTGAACAACAGCAAAATTGAGTGATTACAAATTGCCTTGTGGTTTTTAATATCAGAAAAGAGACAGTAAAGATCAAGAACCATTGCTGAATATTTAGAGGACATCCAAAATGACAGATAATGATATTTTATTTGGCAGTGCTATATTTCTAATGCGATCCAAATTGTATGAACAATCATCTCCATAAAAAGCAGAGAATTATTTTGTCTGTGTTTTGGCAAACCTCATACATGTTCCCTATGTGTAGTTTGGGATGAAATCATAAAATTTAGGGAATCATAGCATCAGAGGAAAACTAAACATTTCCATACATTTAAAACTTAAATGACATTTGGGTTTTTTTTTTAAGATTTTATTTGTTTATTTATTTGTCAGAGAGAGAGAGAGAGG
Source organism: Mellivora capensis (assembly GCA_004024625.1). Lineage (NCBI taxonomy): Eukaryota > Metazoa > Chordata > Mammalia > Carnivora > Mustelidae > Mellivora > Mellivora capensis. The sequence continues at coordinate 10,865 of PISX010030288.1, read as the reverse complement.
GAGAACACAAGCAGGTAGAGCAGCAGGCAGAGCAGCAGGCAGAGGCAGAGAGAGAAGCAGGCTCCCTGCTGAGCAAGGATTCCAATGTGGGACTCGATCCCAGGACCCTGGGATCATGACCTGAGCCAAAGGCAGCAGCTTAACCAACTGAGCCACCCATGCATCCCTGGGTTGTTATTTTTAATATCTTAAGATAAAATATTAATAAGCATGCTATTCAGTCAACTTTCTAACTATCCTTAATCAACATAACACTCTACACATTGCTATACATTTTATAAGAAATTGGCCAGGTAGGGGTGCCTGGGTAGCTCAGTGGGTTAAGCCTCTGCCTTTGGCTCAGGTCATGATCCCAGAGTCCTGGGATCGAGCCCCACATCGCACTCTCTGCTCAGCAGGGAGCCTGCTTCCCCTTCTCTCTCTCTGCCTGCCTCTCTGCCTACTTGTGATCTCTCTCAGTCAAATAAATAAATAAAATCTTTAAAAAAAAAAAAAAAGAAAAGAAATTGGCCAAGTAGACTGAATTTCCCTAATTTGTACAAAAATTCACACAAATAGTTGCAGGGTTACCAAGTGACTTAAATATCCTAGTTCTTTTACTCAACAGCTTGGCTAAATATGGAATTACAACTATACCAACTATTATAATTAATAGCAGCAAAGATGCCATCAGTATTCCCCTCCATGTATTTTCTGGGGTAAGTTTCATTTTCTTGTATATTTATTTACATGTACCATTTCCCCAACTCCCAAATAATTAGGCATATGAGAAGTATGAGGAGACTTGAATGCAACTATCTTTTTTATACCCTGAGCATAAGAGGGGGAAATTCAGGTTAGTTGAGTGTCTACCACACACAAGATACCCTTCATGTGATTTTGTGGTCTTAGCCTCTTTTATCCCTCATAATAGTCATTTGATATGGACAACATTACTACTTTTTTAAAATAAAAATAACAAAGGTTCAGGGCACCTGGCTGGCTTAGTTGGTAGAGCATGTGACTCTTGATCTTGGGATTGTGAGCTTGAGCCCCATGTTGGATATAGAGATTACATTAAAAATCTTGAAAAGATAACAAACATTCAGAAAAAAAAAAACACAATAATTTCTCTCATGTATTGAGGTCCTTCTAGTTGCCAGATACTCTTATAAAAATCTTTCCAGAAGTAATTATTTTTAGTCCTGATGGCAACACAAAAATACAGGTTTTATGTCTTCAGTGTTACAGATGAAACAATTTAACCTTAAGGACCTTAGTAATTTGACCATGTTTACACAGCTTTCAAGTAGTAAAACTGAGACTTTATCCCAGATTAGTCTGATTCTAAACTCTGTTCTCCTACTAGTGTTAACAGGGTGAATTAGTAAGAATACCTGGAGGGTGTCAGCTTCTCTGGCCTCATCTCATCCCCAGGAAAATGACAGCATTTCTTTTCTTTGTGCACCTAAAGGCAGACTGGGACTAGTTACCAAACTGACAGCCCAGGTTTGTGGAAACCAGACAAGATTTCTTTGTATTGTACTAAACACTAGGACTTGGGCTTCCAGGCTTGACAAAGACTCATGTGCCCAAATTTGGCATGAAATTATTATATAACCCAATTTAAAAGGAACTACAGAATAATGAGGAAATGCTAAGTGAACATCTTAAAGAAGAGCCAGACCAGTATAAACAGAAGAAGACTATAAATATGAACAGTGAAGAGAAGAGGGCAGGGACAGAAATCTTGCTTCTTAGAGAAAGGATCAGACTTTACCCACTGCTGTCCAACCCACTTCCAAATTCTGATTCTACTTTCCATTCATGTTTGGTTACTTTCACTTCCTGGAAAGAGCAATGTTCTCTTTTGCCTCAGGCCCTTTAGTTATGAAGCAACTTTATATGGAATTCATTTCCTACAACGTTTCCCCCACTTTGCCTTGCCAATTCCTAATCATTTTTCAGGTTTTAATTTATGATCATTTCTCCCATGAAGCCTTTTCTTACCCTAAGTCCACATTAGGTCTTACTTCTTAAAATTCCTAAAATACCTAAACTTCCCCTCTCATTACTCTAATTGCTTAATTGTTAGGTACTTGACCACACTAGAAGCTCCATGAAAACAGATTCTAGATGTCTGGTATACCAGCATTTTACTGCATTTAGCATGCTGTTGAAGAGATGAATGATTGCTAATCTGCAGCCTTCACATACATGGAGGATCATAATTATAATTACAGTATGAGAAGGAGTTCTCGTGAATTTATGAACTTCTCAAGAGGATACAGAGAAAGATGAGCTAGAGGGCCTTTTTCTTTAAACGTTCCGAGTGCAGTTACAGGAAGAAAGTAAATAACTACAAAATATTATGGAATGAAAATAAATATACAGTTTTGTCCAGGCTGTATGTAAGGGCTGAATTGCTCATAGGTCACTTAAAAAAACAAACAAACAAACAAATAAAAAAATCTCAACAGAAAAGAGGTCTAATATGTCTTTGTTAGTTCCATTAATATTTTATGAATAAAAATCAATTATTATTACCATTTATGTTCTCCTAGTGGTGAAAAATATATTATAGTCCTTAATCATTCAAACACATTCAAATACACTCAATTCAAATACACATTCAAATACATCAACATCTACATGCAAAGCATTTAGAACACACTAAAAGATTGACATTGAGCATATTCAGGGTGCATACTTATTAAATCTTTTGTGTTGGAATAATTTATCAATAAAATTTGCACCTGCTTTTCTTTTTTTTTTTTTTAAGATTTTATTTATTTATTTGTCAGAGAGGGAGGGAGAGAGAGAGAGAGAGAGTGAGCACTGGCAGACGGAGGCAGAGGGAGAAGCAGGCTCCCTGACGAGCAAGGAGCCCGATGCGGGACTCGATCCCAGGATGCTGGGATCATGACCTGAGCTGAAGGCAGCTGCTTAACCAACTGAGCCACCCAGGCGTCCCTGCATCTGCTTTTCAAAGACGCTTTAAGTTCTACATTATAAGAATAACTCAGATTTTAAAAAAATACACTTTCCATAATGAGTGAGTAAACTGCAATTGAAAGCATATTAGAAAAGTTTAATTAAGTAGGTTTGCAGTAACTACATTTTCAAACACTTAGGGAAAAAATAGTTCAAAGGATATATTTTCTTAACTTTGGAGCTCTCAAAATTCTTTAGCATCTATGATTGTCAAAAACAAAAATAATCCATGCCTATATTAGTCTGCTATGGAGAAGTGATTCAACCTAATTTATTCTCCATGAGAGAAATTTTGCTAAATTTATTCACTATCTATTTATATTTATAAATCATCAGCCATAAAATGGAATGAAATTGATTGTATTATTCTACATTTTAAACTTATTGTCTATATTTTGCTCTTCCTGATTATCCAAGTCATTCAAGTAAATTCAGTCAGGCTTCCCTTCACCATCTTATGGATGCAAATAATATTTTTAAGACTCCGAGCCAAAATAAATCCTCATTTTAACTGACAGTGAATGATATAAGTATCATATTTAATAATAAGAAGCACTGATATTCAGTAGACTAACTAGATGGATAGAGGCATCAAGAGATTAAAAAAAAAAGAAAGGAGTTTATTTTTCCATGAGACAAGAACTCCACATGTAAGCAGTCCAGTGATTGTGCAGCTGCTCAAGAATGTCCAAAAGGACCTGTGTTCCTTCTATCTTTCTGCTACATGATGTTTATTGTCTGACTTTTTCCTCCAGTTTGCAATATGGCTGCATATAGAGGCATTATTCTGTATTCTTCACAAAGAAGAAATGTCAGTGTACAGAAGTGAAAGACTGTCCCAGTTTGGCTTTTCCTTTTCATTAGGAAGCGTTGTCCTCCCCTGAACTTTCACTTGTGGATCATTATTTTTTATGTATGTTACACCCCACCGCTAGGTACAAGAAAAGCTCAACTCAAGGTATTTTGCTTTGTTTTTAACATATGTAGCCTTGCAGACTCTATGGTAGAATTAGGCAACAGAGAAGGGAATTGATCAGTTTAACCACTCTCTGTTTTCTCTCTCTCTCTCTCTCTCTCTCTCCATATATATATATATATACACGCACACGCACACACACACAAAAGAATACATACATATATATATATATACACATATATATATATATATATATATATATTAGGTGCTGAGGAATGAGTTAACCCTTATCCTCAAATTCTCTGACATTCCAGGGATGCCTGGGTGGCTCAGTCAGTTAAGCATCTGCCTTCAGCTCAGGTCATGATCTCAGGGTCTTGGGATCTAGTCCTGTATCGTGCTCTCTGCTCAGCAGGGAGTCTGCTTCTCCCTCTTCCTGCTGCTCCCCTTGCGTTGCTCTCTTGCAGTCTCTCTCTCTCTCTGACAAATGAATAAATAAAACCTTAAAAAAAAAGTTCTACAACATTTCTCTTTTATCCTTCCTAAATATCCTATTATCTGTTACTTCACACCCATTCCCCTATCCTCCCATAGGCAACCATTTAGCCTGTTTAATACGTGTGACTTTCTGCTTACATCTGTTCCTATAAAATGTCTATTTCTGGTTTTATAGGTAAAAATAATTAATGGACATGATATAGTGCTGTATTTTCATTCCTCATTTTACTCTTACATGAAGTACATTTTAGGTGATACGTTGTACTAAATAAAAATGTTGTACTAAATAAAACTTTTAATGTAAATGTAGAATTCTTAATGAATATTTGAGGATATGGAACGTTAAAATTCATCTATTTATTCAGTATGTATTTATTGAATGTCTGCTGCATGTCAGGAACTATTTCTAGGTGCTATGGTACAACAATGAATAAGAGATTATTTTTCATGAAATGTTTTTTGTAGCTTACATTCTAGTGAAGATGGAAGGAAAAAGTAAATTATTAAATTATACAGTATGCTAGATAGTAATAAGCACTAAAGAAAACAAAGCCAGAATTAGGGATAAGAAGGGCTGCAGGCAGGGCTAAAATAAGGGGTAAAACATTAAGATGTAATTTTAGACTAAAGGGAAAGCAGCCAGAGAAGATGGCCCTAAAAAGACACCATTTGAGTAAAGACCTCAAATGTGAACACAAGTTGTGTTGATATCTGGGGTAAAGGATCCCAGAAGGACAACTAAGTATACAGGCATTCAGGAAAGAGAACAACCAGTTTATTCAAAAAACCACAAGGAAACAGTATTGCTGTAGCAAATGAAGGGAAGAGGAGAGAAGATGGATATGTGAGAGAATATAAGGAAATAAGTTATGTCAGGCTGCTAGGTCATCATGAGCACTTAGGCTTTCACTTTGAGTCAGCAAGCTCTTGGAGAGTTTGAACTGAGGAATAAAAATGGGCATGCTAATATTTTATGGGATAATTTGCTGCCAGATTTAGAATAGACCAAAGGTAAACAACACCAGAATCAAGGAGGTTACACTGAGAAACTATTAAAATAAGGCTGATGAGGCACAGTAGCTACTTGAGAAAAGATGGTAGCAGAAAAGTGATGCAAAATTACTAAATTCTAGATAATTTTGAAGGGTAGAGATAGGCAGAATCTGTTAGTGAATTATATGTGGAATGAGAATGTAAGAATATATGAGAATGAAGAGGTGTCAAAAATGATTCTTGGTTTTTTGGACATGTCGACTGAACAGGCGTGTAAAAGGTCAGGTGACTCTTAACCTCGTAATATGTGGCTAGGCTCTGGATCTCTGACTACAGAAGTGTCTTTTTATCAATGACTGCTCAGTAAGTCCCAACATGGACACGTCAAGGCAGTGAACTGGAGCAAATGTTTTGCCATAAATCTCTCATGGGGATGTCACAAGATCATGATTAGTGCATACGGTGTATTATTGTTACAGTGAAGATGGATTAGGTATGGCTCATCTCCAAGGGAGACTGCAGAGCTGGAGAATCAAACTACATGATGCAGAGTGACTTTAACTTGCCCCCACAGTGCAGCACAGATTAAAGATAAGCCAGGCAGCACCAAAGATCAAGAGTTTCTTGTAATATTGTGTGAGTGGAACCTATATACCATTCCTGCTTCCTAAGTCAGGGCGACTTCTTGTCCACTTGCCCTAGATAATTCTTTCTTCATCTGGAAAAATATTCACAGACTTGATAAACTGTCACTAGAAAAGTACGACTTGAACCTTTCTCTCTCAAGATACAATTTCTATGTTACATAAAAGAGCAGGCTTAACAGCAGGGCATGCTCATAGTCTTTATATCTTGCTACTAAGTAAGTTGTGATCTTTCTATCTGAAAATGCAGTGCCAAAATAGAAGTGGTATTTCTATAAAGATGACTACAGTAAAACATCACAAGAATGTGAGGTAGGCATTGCTCAGGGCTGGGGATGCAAAGTATCACAAGATAAAACCCCAGCTGGACTGTTGTTGAGAATGTAAATTGGTGCAGCCACTGTGGAAAACAGTGTTGAAGTTTCTCAAAAAATTAAAAACAGAAATACCATATGATTCAATAATTCCATTATGGAGTATTTACCCAGAGAAAATGAAAAGGCTAACACGAAAAGATACATGTACCCCTATGTTTATTGCACTGTTATTTGCAGTAGCCAGGACATGAGAGCAATCTAAGTGTCCATCAATAGAAAAATGGATAGGGAAATATGTGTACACACACACACACACACACACACACACAGGAATATTACATAGCTATCAAAAAGGATGAGATCATGCCATTTGAGACAACATGGGTGGACCTAGAGGGTATTATGCTAAATAAAATAACTCAGACTGAAAAAGGCAAATACCATATGAGTCACTCGTAAATGGAATCTAAAATAAATGATAGACAAACAAAAAGCAATCAGGACTATACATACAGAGAATAAACTGATAGTTGCCAGAGGGAGAGGAGGGTCAGATTTGGAGCAAAATGGTTGAAAGAAAGAGGGAGATACAGGCCTCCAGTTACGGCATGAGTAAGTCAGGGGAATAAAAAGTAGAGCATAAGGAATACAGTCAGTGATATTGTAATAGCAATATAATGGCTGAAAATAGCATAATGTAATAAACTGGTCAAATCACTAAGTTGTACACCTGAGATGAATGTAACATTGTGTGTCAACTATACTCAGTTAACAACAACAAAAAAATGTTAAAGCTCCAGTGATAGGTCAAACATTTATAAAATTTCAAATGAAACCTAGTGATATTGTTTTTAAAATGCTGTCTACATCAAAAATTGGGATAAAGATTATAACCTTCTTTTAGGGCACTCCTGATCTTTTAATATGTGGTCCAAAGAAGCCTTATCTCCTGTCATCCCTTTCCTTCTCATTCACTGTCCACTATCTGCCCTATGTAGCCCATGACTCCCTAAACTAACATTCACATTGCAACTCTTACCTGGAAACATCCTTTCTTCTCTTATCTGAAAATAATCTATTTAGATTTTTGAGTCTCTGTCAAATGTTACATACTTTGGGGGAAAAATTGATTTTTTCCAATAAGAAATGTAATGGTCTTTTTAAGGTACCCATATAAAACTCTGACAATATTCATTATATTGTACATTGTATTATAATGTGTTTTTAGTGGTCTGTCTTTTCCAATGCAGTTTGAGAGGCCCATTAACAGGGATATGTCTTTAATTTTTGTACATACCATGCCTGCTCAAAGGATTATCTATTTGAATCAATCAATCAATCAAGAGTGTCTGCTGTAACACTACAGTGAATTATTCCTGTGATTTGCATGAGGACACTGACCCTATCTCTTTTCTTCATCACTGTTTAACCACCCCCCCACGGAGAGCACTTATTCTGTGATATAACATCGATATCTTTATGTATAAACCAACTACTTATAATCCTTTTGTTTTGTCCTTGGATGATTTTTTAGACTTTGCCTCAGTTATAATACAGGTTTTGCTTTTCTAACTTCAAATGTATACATGAGTATATAATACCTTTAGTTTTTATAATGTATAACCATATATTATGTTTCCCTCAGAAATGCCTTATAAAAAACTCTAGCACATTTTACTGGTCTATACATCCAGAATAGTCCTAATACAAGTTCACAGAATAAGAGATATAAATAGTCTACAAGCGATGTAAAATAAATAAAATAAATGTTAGCTATGGTGAGTGCTGTGAAATACGTAAGCCTGATGATTAACAGACCTGTACTCCTGGGGCAAACAATACATTATATGTTAATAAAAAAATAAATACAAAATACAAAAAAATAAAATAAAGAAGTGTTAGAGATCAGTTCTCTACTTTGAGCAGTGTATCATTTTCACATCACTTAACAAAGGAATCTATTTCCTAAAAGCTAACAATGAAAAAAATATATAATTCCTAAAAGTAAGAATCCTAATTGAATGAATAACTGACATTGGGTCCTTGCTTAAAACCTCTCGCTTGGGGGAGACTCTAGCTAGATTTTGTACCAAGCAAAACAGAAGTTATTTCTAAAATTCTATAACTAAAGATAATAAAGAAATAACCATGAGGGCTACAAACAGGCTCTGTTCACCCCTTGCCATCAAGACCATTAAAAAAAAAAAAAGAGTTTCTTCAAATATCTGATGCTACTTCCTTAAGTGGCATTATTGGCAAAAATGTTTTCATTTAGTTTTACAATTTGCAAAAATGCTTTCCTAACGAGAAAACTACTCTCATTTCTCAGACCTTGTGACCACAAGAAAATAGATTGCTGTAACAAAATGTGCTGCAATGTTATGTTAAGCTTTCCTTTCATGTCAGAACATGCTAAACTTGAAGCTATTATCAAACACTATGAGAGAAACAAAAATCGCAAAAGGCATAGGTAATTCAGTGCATCAACAGTGGGTTTGGATAATGTGCTTTTATAGCAGCCAAACAAAATTCTAATATTTCTGATAATGGCTCTGGAAATTGGGACCTATATATAAATGTCCCTTTCTTCTAGAATTTTGCTTTCATTCAACAGAATATAAATTGTGGGAATTCTGGTTACTTTTATTTTTGTGTGCTGGGGAAAGGGGCTGATGCCTCAAACTCATCTGTGAGAGCAAATTAACACAGTGAAACTCTGGCACCTTAAGTAATGTAGAGAGGGTCTGCTATTTTGTTTGTTGAAGGCATCCAAAGCTTCTGGAAATGCAGTAAACTGGAAAAGACCTATATGGAATTATTCTCCACTTAGGGCTATAGCAAAATAATATGGTTCTGTATAATGGAAGGTTCTAGGAAGAAAGAAAAGAAAAATCTGTTCAAACACCTGCCCACTTCTATCAGTAGGTAAAACAAAGATGATAATGGCCTCCAGTACTTTAAATAATGTATTGTAACTTACTCCACTGGAATGCTCTGAAAATATAGTCTAAAGACTTTTTTAATAGTCCATAGGAGCAATAATAGAACTAAAATAATTTAAGATGTTTTCTATGTGCTTTATCTAAGAACAGGACTAAAAGTGAACTTGGTTTAACTAAATAAATGGTATGCCAGCCACCCTTTTTATTTCTTATTTGTTTCCTCCTTCTTTCTTTTTCCCACCAACTCTGCATCTTCCTATGATTTAATTAGATTGTTATGCACTCTTTCAGAAAGGGTTTACATTCTAAAGGATTAAATTAAATCACAGGCCTAACTGAGGAAATCACTTACTGGCAATATGCACATAATAAAAAAATTTCAAATGGGGTTTAATATAATTTCAAATGGGGTTTAATATAAATTGAGTCAGAAATACAGAGTTTGTATATTTAAAAATCAAATAACACTTTAGTTATGCTAAGATTTAAACAATCTGAATAGAGTTCTCAGCATTTTAGAAAGATGAAAACAACCCAAAAAACTCAGGAAGGAAGAGTGAAACTGTTTCAAAGTTGGATTCTTTTTTTTTTTTTTTTACTGTTCAAATGAGAGCTAAAACCAACAACATATTCTCAAAAGTATAAAAATCTCAAAAAGCAAGATAAGCAATTGCTTATTTTTGCTAATTTTTGTTAGTGGGGAAATAACCCTCTGACCAGAGTTTTAACACCAGCAGATTCTTATATTATTATTTGTGTATTCATTCATTCGTTCATTCATGCATTCATTCATTCATTCATTCATTCATTTTAATCATCACCACCACCACTGCCGCTAGCCACTTACTCCGATGGTCAAATGTGGTAGAGATTGAAATTCTTCTGTTCAATTAAAAAAAAATCATTTCTTGGAAGACAATGGTCATAACTTAAAATTCTTTTTTTTTGTCCTGATTATCCTTTTCTTAATTTCTTTTCAGCATAACAGAATTCATAGTTTTACACCACACCCAGTGCTCCATGCAATGCGTGCCCTCCACAATACCCACCACCAGGCTCCCCCAACCTCCCACCCCCCGCCCCTTCAAAACCCTCAGGTTGTTTTTCAGAGTCCATAGTCTCTCACGGTTCATCTCCCCTTCCAATTTCCCTCAACTCCCTTCTCCTCTCCATCTCCCCATGTCCTCCGTGTTATTTGTTATGCTCCGCAAATAAGTGAAACCATATGATAATTGACTCTCTCTGCTTGACTTATTTCACTCAGCATAATCTCTTCCAGTCCCATCCATGTTGCTACAAAAGTCGTGTATTTATCCTTTCTGATGGAGGCATAATACTCCATAGTGTATATGGACCACATCTTCTTTATCCATTCGTCTGTTGAACATTGTTAAAATGTCTATACTACCTAGAGCAATCTATACTTTTAATGCCATTCCCATCAAAATTCCATTGGTATTTTTCAAAGAGCTGGAGCAAATAATCCTAAAATTTGTATGGAATCAGAAGAGACCCCGAATCGCTAAGGAAATGTTGAAAAACAAAAATAAAACTGGTGGCATCTCATTACCTGATTTCAAGC
>PISX010030287.1:0-18885 GCA_004024625.1 Mellivora capensis | reverse complement strand
CTCGCAGCTCAGCGACCAGGACCTGGTTTCTCCGCTGTACTCTCTCTGGCTCAGCGCCAGCCGTGTCTGCCCTCCATGGGGGACTTAAGCCCCTGTCCTTAACAGTTCCAATTCCCACAATTTCACCCTACGATCTTTTCTCTTTTTGAGTGCTTTTTATCAGTCTTCAAGTTAATGCTGGTCCCCAGTCTTAGGGGACGCTCGTATTGGGGTATTACTTCCCAATGCATCTCCTCTGGTGGCTCCCTCCCCCTTTTGTTTATCTTCCGATACCAGTCCGGTGTTCCCGCTCGGCTTTACCTACCCACTGGCGTCTTCTGCCCCCGTAGAGATCCTAACATCCCACTGGCATCTTCTGCCCCCGTAGAGATCCTGACAAGTAGAATTTTGATCTCAGGCTGATTTCATGAGTGATCGGAGTTCCTTGGTAGGTAATCAGCTCACTTTAGGGGACAGGTTGAACCAGAGCCTCCTCCTAGTTCCCCGCCATCTTTGTGACCCTAGATGTCCCTATTCTTGACATTTAGTGTGAATTGAATCATAGAATATGTGGACTTTTGTGACAGACTTCTTTCACTCAGCATAGTGTTTTCAAGTTTGGCCCATGTTGTGGCATGGATCAGTACTTCATTCCTTTTGATGGAATTTACTGCATTTTATTTATCCATTCCTCAGCCGATGGACTTTTGTGTTGTTTCCACCCTTGCTTGTTACAATGCTGCTATAAACATTCAAGTACACTTTTTTGCGTGGAATATATTTTAACTTACTTTGGGTATATATACTTAGAAGTAGAATTGGTTGGTCATATTGTTCACTCTGTATTTAGTTGTTTAAGGAATTGCCAGATTGTTTTCTAAAGTGGCTGCATAATTTTAAATTCCCACCAATTGTGTACTAACATTTCAAGTTTCCGTGTCCTCACCAATTTGTTCATTTTTTTTCTCATGTTGCTTATCTTTATGGTCATATCTAAGGCTCCTTTGCCAAATACCAAGTCGTGAATAAAGATTTACCTCTATGTTCCCTACTGAGAGTTTTATAGTTTTAGTTCTTACATTAAGGTCTTTGATTCGTTTTGTATTTATCTTTGCATATAGTGTGAAGAAAAGTTTCAGTTCCATTCTTTAGCATGTGGCTATCCAGTTGTTCCAGTGCCATTTGTTGAAAAGGCTATTCTTTCTCTTTTGAATGGTCTCAGCACTCTTGTGGAAAACAGTTGATCATTGATGTATGGGTTTATTTCTGGAATCCCAATTCTATTCCATTGATTTGCATCATTTATATTAATCTTGTGCTGATACCAATCTATCTTGATTATCATTGCTTTGTGGTAAGTTTCAAAATTGGGAAGTATAATCCTCCTATTTTTCCTTTTTCTGAATTTTATTAGCTATTCTGGGTTCCTTGCAATTCCATATGAATTTAGAAAAGGCTTGTCAGTTTCTACAATGAAGTCCGCTAGGATTCTGATGGATCCTGCTTTGAATCTGTAAGTTGGTTTGGGGATGATTGCCATCTTTTAAAACTTAACTTAGTTTTATTATTTTTATGATTTTTTTGAAGTATAGTTGACACACAATGTTACATGGGATGATTGCCATCTTAAAATAATGTTGAGCCTTTGATCCATAAACATGGCATGTTTATTAATTCTTCAATTTCTTTCAATAATGTATTTTAGTTTTCAGCATATAAATTTTGCACTTTTTTGGTCAAACTTATACCTAAGTATTTTATTCTTTTTAATACTATTGTGAGTGCAATTATTTCATAATTTCATCTTTGGATAACTTATTACAAGTATATTAAAATACAATTGATTTTTATTTATTGATATTGTACCTTACAACTTTGCCAAGCTCATTTATTAGTTCTAATGGTTTTTTAAAAACTGATTCATTAGGATTTTCTATGTACAAGATCATGTCATCTGTCAATAGAGATAGTTTACTTCTTCCTTCCCAATATGATTTCCTTTTATTTATTTTTCTTCATTAAGTGCTATTATTGACTAAATATTTGTATCTCTCCCAAATTCATGATTAAATCCTAATCTCTCATGTGGTGGCATTAGGAGGTAGGGTGTTTGGTAAGGTGATCAAGTTTTGAATGCAAAGCCTTATAAAAGAGTCTCTATTGAGCTCCCTTGGCCCTTCTGCCATATGAGGATACAGTGAGAAAACTGATCATTGAACCAGGAAACATGTTCTCACAAGACAAAGAATATGTTGGTACCTTGCTCTTGGATTTCCAGCTTCCAGAACTGTGAGAAAAAAAATATTTGTTGTTTAAGCTACTCAGTCTGTGGTATTTTTCTTATAGCAGCCCAAGTGGGCTAATTGCCCCAGCTAGACCATTTAGTACAATGTTAAATAGAAGTGACAACAATGGGCATTTTTGTCTTGTTCCTGATCTTAGGGGAAAAGCCTTCAATTTTTCACCAGTAGGTTAATTATTAGCTCTGGGGTTTTCATAGATGCTCTTTATCATGTTGAGGAAATTCCTTCTGTTCTTAGTTTGTTGAGTGTTTTTATCCTGAAAGAATGTTGGATTTTGCCAAATGCTTTTGTTGTGTCTATTGAGATGATCATGTCATTTTTGTTTTTGTGTTATTGATATAATGGCTTACATTTATTGATTTTCCTGTTTTATACCAAACTTGCATCTCTGGGGTACATCCCACTTCATCATAGTGTATAACTTCCTTTATACACTGCTGGATATTGTTTGCTAACATTTTGTTGAAGGGTTTTACATCCATATTCATAAGAAATATTGGTCTGTAATTTTCTTTTCTTGTGGTATCTTCTTGGTTCTGTTATCAATTTTGGCCTCACAAAATGAGTTGTAAGGTGATATCTACACTTATAATTTTGGGCGAGTTTGTGAAGGATTGGTGTTAATTCTAATTTAACTGACTGGTCGGATTCAGTGGTGAAGACATCAAGACCTGGGCTTTACTTTGTGAGTAGTTTTTTGATCAGTAATTTTTTCTCTTCACTTGTTTTAGGTCGATTTAGTCAGTTTATGTAGTTTGCATCTTTCTAGGAATGTGTCCATTTCATCCAGTCTAATTCTTTTTATTTCTGTAGGGATGGTAATAATCCTCCCTCTTTCATGTCTGATTCTAGTAATTTGAGTCTTATGTCTTTTTTTTTAATGTATTGTACCTTTCATCTCCAGAATTTTCATTTTTAAATAATTTCTATTTTAAATTGGTATTCTATATTTGATGCAAAATTGTTATTAAACCTTCCTTTACTTCATTTTTTTAAAGATTTATTTATTTATTTGACAGAGAAGGATCACAAGTAGGCAGAAAGAGATGGGGAAGCAGCTCCCTGCTGAGCAGAGAGCCCGATGTGGGGCTTGATACCAGGACACTGAGATCATGACCTGAGTCGATGGTTGATGCTTTAACCCACTGAGCCACCCAGGCATCCCTTCCTTTACTTCTTTAATCATGCTTTTCTATAGTTCTGTGAACATATTTATAATGGCTATCTTGAAACCTTTTTTATGTTAAATCTTCTGTCTGTTCGCTCTGACAGGCAGTTTCTGTTGCCTGTTATTGGTCATACTTTCCTATTTCTTTGCATTCCTTGTAATTTTTTTTTTTTAAAGGAAACTGACATTTTAGAGAACATATTGTAGCAACTCTGGGTTTTGGTCTAACTCCTCTCAACACTGCCTAGGCTTGTTAATTGTTATTTGCTTGTTTACTTGTTATTTGTTTGCTTATTTGTCTAGTGACTGTCTGGGTCATTTTAGTGAAGTCTGTTCCCTGCCTTTCCCACAGTATTAATCCTCTGATGTTGTTCCTTACTCTAGGATGACATCACATGGCAGTGCTACTGATAAATCTTTCTTCTCCTTTCACACACAGCTATTAAACTCCAGTAATTGCCACCTGATTGTTCTAGGGTTTTAATAGCACTCTGGAGTGTATATTCCTCTGCAAACTAATCCAATTAAATTGTAGTTCTTTGGTAGGGATGATTTTTGTGGTTAGTGTGTGATGTTTGTTCTGATCTCAAGAAAGTTCCTCCCAGCTGTATTATTCCTCATTCCTCTCCTGTAGGAGCCAGCCTACAGTCTAGGCTGTATCATCATTGATCCACGAATTTCCTTCCAATTGCCTTTCACTACAATCCTCATTATTCATGAGAACATTCTTAGGCTTGAACTTATACATGCTCTGTTGCAAATGAAGTGAGTTCTTTTGGGAAGAGATTAGGAGTTATAGGTTTTATGACCTGTTCTTCCCCTAAGATTTTTGCTTAGGCAGGGACTCTGTGGCTGACAGTAGGGAAAATGGTAAGCTTCTTTGAAGGACACCCCCACTCTAGGAACTGAACACTGTTAGGGGGCAGCAGCCTAGGTTTCTCTTAGCTAGCCTCTTCTGGTGTAGAACCACTGACTTGTGAGTCAAAGTAAGGACCATCAGGGCCCTAGTATACTCAGTGTGGCCACAGCCAAGATAGAGTAGGAATTGGGTGGAAGAAGTGAATCTCTACTTCTTAATGACACTTGCCCAAAACTTAGCTTTGGCAGTAAGGTACTGAGAATGGAATAAGAAACAGATACCCTGTTCCCAAGTAGGAGTCCTGGGCTCTTGACTAAAGCAGTCTGGGTGGAGTGTCCAACTACTGAGCTGGAGGGAAGGAGAAGAAAGGAACAGTACTGGCTCAGAAACCATAGACTCTCTTCTTTCTTTCTGAATTTTCATAGATTTTCTTGAATAGGCACTTCTTTATTTGCTTTTTACCTTTAGGACCATTACCAAAGGCTTTTCAAAATTATTATTTTTTTCCCCAAAATTATTTTTAAAAAATAATTTCTACCAGTTTCAATGGGAAGTAAGTCAGTCATTTCTTAATGCTGGAAATCAATTTCTTAATGGCTCAAAGTTAATGGAGGTTTATTTTTAGTCTCGGAGTGTTCTGGGGCTAGACTTCAATATTAGTAGATGGTCTTTCTCCACAAAGTCCTTCTAGGACTAAGACTAATATTGACTCTGCTAATTTAAAAAACTTGGCTTTCTAAGTTGCTCTGGTCCTTGTAATTCATTCTTCCAGGGAGAGGAAAGAGCACAGAAGGCTGTGCATGGGGGTTTGTGGTGCATGCCAATAAGTAGGACATAGCACTACCTCTCACATTTCATTAGTGAGTAGATTATGAGACTACATTGCACTCACCAGTGGAATGTAAGTGTGCACTTGAACTGTAGAAGAGGCTGAGAAATGTAGTTTTTACCATGTGCTTAGTAGTTTCGCATAAAAGTGCTTTTAATTTTCTCTTAGTTTATCTGTATTTTCTAATTTTCCACAATGATTTTGTATTTAGTGTGATATAAATATAAATTTAATTAAAAAATAGAGAATAGACAGTGAGAAACTACAGATAGGGAGTATATAAACAGTCCTTTCTGGGAAGTTTTGTAGTTGTCATTTATGGAGGGAGGAACTAGGTTAAGAGAAGGTAATTAAATGTGGAGATTTGAGCATATTCTTATAAGCTAAGAACTATCAAAGAGAAAGAAGACAATGGATAATGAATACTTGAGTTGACTTTCCTTAAAGACTATATAGAATCTCTTTTTCACTTGAGATAGGAGAGGAAGGAAAAAAGAGAAAAGTTTGAAAATGATTGCCCATGCTAATTCCACTCATTAGAGGGGAAGTTTCAGGATTTCAAAGCTTTCCCTGGAAGACTTGTAAGCAGAGAGACACAGTGTTTATTGAGCTTGACAAAGTTAACAAATTGTGAAAATTTCCAAAGCTAATTGTTCTTGTTTTTCTAAAAAGTTGCTTTGATATATTGAGAGCTTTAATTAGGGTCATTAAATACAGAAATTCTTAGGTTGCAAAGAACACCAGAACCACCCACTGATGTGCTGATGTGTTGTACCTTAACCATATTATGCAAAATGAGACCATGATGCAATTGGGCTGTTTCATAAACTTTCATGGAACTTAATACAATATGAGGCAGTCTTTGGAAAAATTTTGTCAGCCATAAAAAAGAAGTACTACAGGAATATATAAAGGGAGAGGTTAAATTTCATTGAGAGAATTTGGATCAGCTTCAGAGAGGAAGTGGTATTTGAGAAAATTCTGGAAGGACAGTAGGATTTTTTGACAAAGTCCTTGGAAAGAAGGCATCGTGGGCTGAAAGTGACTATATGGTTGGAAAGCAGAGCACAGGATAGAGGAGGAGCTAAAAATTTGCTTGACTGTGGTCTGTGAACCTAGAAAGAAACTCAGTAGAAGGTAAGTCCAGGGAGGGAGATGACAGCCAGCATGAAGGATCATGAATGCCAGCTGGAGAACTTGTAATTTCTACTCTTGGTTCTGATCAGTGTGGATCTATTAATAGTGTGGAAGAAAGTGCAAGAAGGGGAGAAGTACTATTGGCAGATTAGAAGGTGGTGACTAGCATGGTGTTTTCAGGAGATGTTGAAGAGAGCCAACGCAGAGAGATGTGGGGGAGATATTGAGACTCCCCTAAAGTGTGAAGAGGAATTTTTACAACTTCCAGAGGGAATAAAATGGTGATCACAGGTATGCAGGCTCTTTGACCCTTCCCAAGATTGGGAACAGATAAAGTTTGAGGTAGATGCCATTTTAGGAGCCTATATATGGATTCTCTCTGTAGAACATTCTTGCTAACTCTCAAGGGAAACCAATTCTTCAGGTTGTTAAAGTTTCATCATAGATTTATGGGGAAGGTGTTGACAAAGTTGTGGCATAAATTGTTCTTCAAGTGCCAAATGTTCCCATCAACAAATCACTAAGGATTCTCTGAGATTTGCAGTTGTGCATTATTGATTTTGTACTTAGCCTTGGATGCATGAGCTGACTCTCCTCTGCAGCTAGAAACCATGCCCCATATGATCACCTCACTTGCACCTGGAAAAGTCTCATTCTTTAGTGGGATTAAGTCACCAAGGTCCTCATAGGCAAACACTCTGGGTCTCCCCCAGAGCAGCTGACCCACCTGCTTTAACTGACTGATGCTTGGCATTTTGATCCAGGTATTTCTCTCTCTGACTCTGTCATTGGCATCCTCACTCTTCCAGTCATGTGGTCCTTCCTTCCTTCATTGGCTCATATTCATCTAGCAAGACTTCGCTGGGTGCTTAGAGGCTGGCTGCCTCACTGGGGGTTCAGTCCAGCAGTGAATCCCACAATGGGCTTGGTGGGGAAGACTGGGGATTTTAAAAGTCTATGAAGCATGCTCTGATTGGGGGAGGGGGATCCACAGGGTGCTAAGGGAACACATGGAGATGTGTCTGGAACAATTCTGTGAGGAACTGACCAGGTGAGAACTTCAGTCATCTTTGATGAGTTCTTCTCCTGCACTCAATGTCCCCATGTACAACACAATATAATATCTCGGCTAGGTCAGTTCTTTCCTTTCCATATCTTCCCATAAAGGAACATTTACAATAGTCTCTCTGGGAGGTAGACTTATAGATGCCAGGCAGACCTGGCACACCAGCTCTGTGGCCTGGAGCAAGTTATTAAACCCCTCGTGGTCTCAGTCTCTTCAACCAAACAATGGGGACATCAACGCCTTCCCCATAAACCTATGATGAAGAACAAATAAGATAATATTTTAAAAATAGCCCCAGGCCTGGCACTTCAAAGATAATCATTCCAGTCTCTTTCCTGTGCCTGCAATTTCTTCCTTTGTTTAATACACTCTGCTCTCAGCTGCTGAATTCATCTTTGCAAACTTTAATCTTATCTCTCTCTGGCTTGAAAGTTTTCAGATTCTCATAGCCTGTGGAATAAAGTTTGTACCAGTAGGAAAGAGAGATGTATCCTAAGGGATGAATGAAAAAAGTGTAAGGAAGAACAACTCAAGAGCACAAAGCAGGGACCTAGGGCATGTAGTCCATTGAGCATCTGGACTATTCCTTGAGGAGGTGATCTTGAGCTGAGATATGAAGGATGAATAGGAGTTTACTAGGCATAAGGAGGGATGGAGGGAAGAACATTCCAGATAAGGGCCTTCAAGGAGGAGGAGGAGAAAGATGAGGGGGAGAGGAGAAGGCTGGGGAGGAGGCAGTGGGAACAGCCAGTATGGCTGGCATGCACAGAGCACCAGGGAGGAATGAGAGGGACCAGGGCCATTCAGAACAGAGCCTGGTAGGGCATGCACTTGTACAATAATTTCCATATGTGAAGCAATGGGAGCCATGGGAAGATTTTTAAGCTATAACTTGTTTTCATATCAGTTGCTCTTGTTAGGAAGGGCCATCTCTGTATTCTTTATAGTAAACTCCATAGCCGCTCAAGGAATTTGACTAATGAAGTGAATGCAATTATAATTGTCGAAATAGAGGAAAAGAATCCTGGTAGTTCAATTTTCTGGTTATTTGGATGAGAGTGAACTGAGGCTTCACTGTACTTCACCATGCACAGAGAGTCAGGGGACTGCTGCCAAGTTAGAGTTTGAGTTGATTCTGATCTCCAGGAACACACAGATGAGACTGACAAACCCATATTCCCTCCGAGGAAGAAAACTAGCACTACCCCAGAGACTAGACAAAGGGGGAATTAAGCTCGCTTGAACTTGAGCCTGGGGACCAGCCAACTAATGGCAGCTTGGCAGATTCTTGGGTCTCCACGGAAACAGGCAGATTCTGGAAAATTTTTCTTCTTGAAGGGAAGGGCAATATTGGCTGCTTCCTTTCCTCTGGACACCCTCAGCATGCATGATTCATAAAGCATCTGTCTGTAGATTTGCTCCAGACAGGGGGAAATTTTGCACCATTTCTGACCCCTAAACTCCTGTCCTACCCTCCTGCAGAGCTCTCAGGCACTCCTGTACCCACTGTGTCCAGCTGTCCCACACAAAGTGAGGCTCAGTCACAGGAGATAGGAGTCACAGAACCCACCTGTCATGTGTCTGGTTCATCCTCATATCTCAGGGTCTAGGTTGCTATATTATACAAAGTGAAAGTTCAACACATTTTTAGCAAAAAAAAAAAAAAGTGTGAAGAGTAGAAGGGAATGATAGCCAAGTTCCCAGGTGGTCCTCTTCCTTAGAGTTGAGAAACAAAAATGCATAGCTCAGGCTTCTCAAATTTAGAGTGCGTACAATTAACCAGAGATCTTGTTCTGATTCAGTAGGTTTGGGATGCAACTGGATATTCTGCATTTCTAACAAGCTCCCAGGTGATGCTCATGCTGTGGTCCTTGGCTTACCCAAGGCAATAAACAGAACAGCTGACTAAACAGCCAAATTTTGAGAAAGGGCAATCATTACTTACACTTTATAAATTGGTAGCCATCCCAGCTCACCTACGAGATAAATGTACAAGCTCAAGTCTGCATGCATAAGGTTCAGTGCTGTTCTGGAATATTCATTTCATTTACACCTGTGGGCAGAACTGGGCATACATACCAACCATATGTATTGAAAGTCATCTCCATACCAAAGAGATCAGCAGGCAATTCAATAGCAATTCATAGCATATAATTCCAAGTGATTTTGTAATTATTTCAGAAACACTGAATAGTTGTGTTTGTTTTTGGTCATACCTTCATTCATTTAACAAGCATTTGTGGAAGGTTAACCTTGGATAGACCCTCTCTTGGGGCACTGGAAGACACTCTTCATGCCCTCCTTGAGCTCCCAGTCTAGTGGGTGAGACCAAAAGAAAACAAATAATGACAGTATAATATGATGAATTGTCCTTACCAGTGCTATACAACAGAAATATAACATGAGCCACAAAAGTAATTTAAAATTACCTAGGAGTCACTTAAAAAAAAAGTAAAACAAACTAGTGTAATTCATTTTAACAGTACATTTACTGAGCCCAATATATCCAAAATAGTCTCATTTCAATATATAATCCATATAAAGAGATATTCAATATTTTACTATTTTTATACTAAATCATTAAAATCTGGTCGACATTTTGTCCTTACAGCACATCTCGAGTTGGACCAGCCACATTTCAGGGCCCCCAAGCCACACTTGACAGTGCAGATCTCTACAGTGGGGAGGAGAGAAACTTCTCTGTGGTAGATCCTGAGGGGTGGGTCAGGAAAGGGGAAAATCAACTGTGCTTCAGACTAAGGGTGGCAAGTATTATCTGGAAGGGCACAGAGGAGGTGTGAGAAGCTGGATCTGCCACCTGGCCCCAAGACACAGGTATGACAGGTGAGCAGCTGCCCCGGAAATGGTAGGGAGTGCAGGCATGGTGTTTAGAAAGGGGGGTCTGGAATCTGTGGGCCTGTGTTTCTCAGTTCTCCCAGACCAGTGGCTGGGCGTCAGGGCATGAATGGGGGTATGATGATTTTGGTTTCCTCTTCTATCTGAGTGGATCTTGTTGTGAGTGAGTGCTGAGCCTAGGATGGATCTAAGCCTTGGGGTATCCTTTCACTGAAGGGTCACTATCTTCTGTGCTGGGGAATTTCACCCCGAGGGGCAGGATTGGAGTGGCTATGTCCTGCTGCCATAGCTGAGGGTCCTTAATTCTGAATCTGACTCAGGGACAAGACAGGCTGGGCACTGTGCTGGGCCCTTTACAGACCCATTCTTTGAATGTGGACACTGAGGGCTCTGGGAGTTTTAAGGCAACAGTCCAAGGTGTAACAGGTGATAAGTGGTAGAACGAGGATGGAAACTGAGGCATGTGTGACTCACTCCGCTTTCTCCACAGCATGCTGCCCCAAACATGGAATATCCCAGTACAATACACTCCCCTGGGGATTTACGTTTTTTACTTTATAATCAATCAGCAAGCACTTATTTAATACTGATTGATGGGAAAGAATGCTATGGTAAGTGTGTAGGACATGGTTTCTTCCTCAGTTACTTATGCTCTAGGAAGGATGACACACAAAAGCCTGTGAAAGGCAAACAAACTGTGAAATAGAAAAAAAATCAAAATAATTTCAGGAGAAATTTGTGAGACTAGACATGTTCAGTTAGCATTTAAAATCATAAAAGCTTTAACTGTGGATAAAGGAATATTGAGCAGCAACATGGAAGTGGGTGGGACATATTTTGGGCCAGGGCAAAGGTAACAGTGCCAGACTTTCTGAATCACACTTATAATTTGCCAGAGATTAAAATCTTCCTATCCTTTGTTTCCTATCCTTTTCAGACCATGTAATTGGCCAAGGTGGCAGGTAGGGACACTTCTATCCCTCAGCTTCTAGAAGGTATGTTCTCAGTTACTGATGCAAAAATCAGGGCATTGATATGTCCATCAGGAGACACCTGACAGTGGGAAAAACAAAGAACTTGGAGACTAAAACCCACAGCCTTCCATCCCAGCTGAAGGTCTGTGGCCACATTAGCTGATGTCTCTGAACTTGCCACTCTCTTCCAGGACTGTCTTGGGAATTTAAAGAAGTAAATAACACATAAAGTGTCTAGGAAGATTCTGGACTTCTTTAAACGTTTTCCTCCTTCCCTTACACCTAATATTCTAACCACCTTTGGGATCCTCACTTAATAAAAACAAGCAGAATTAATTTGAGCAATTTTGCTCCAACCATTCACAGGTAGATCCATATGATACACCCTATTTGTTGACCACTCAAAAGTCATTCCTTGCCCCCTTTCTCCCAATCGGCTCTTGCTCTAGAGGCTGGAGAAGCAAATACTTGTTAGTAGAGGCCATGCGAGACAGTTCTGTCCCATTCATGATTGGATGCCGCCACGCATTATTCCATAGAAAGTATATGGCCATCTGGTATGTGCCAGACACTGTTCTGGCCACTGAGGGAGATGGAAAAAATATGTATATATCTTAGATAATGCTTTGCAAAAATGGTAAAATAAAACACAGAAAGGAATGGTGGAAGGGAAGTGGAATTATGAATAGGGTGGTCAGGGAAGGTCTCACTGCAAAGCTGAAATGTGCACAAAATCTGAAGGAGGTGAGGAGCCAGCCATATAGTGGCAGAGGGGAAAAGCATGCCAAGTGGAGAGAACAACAGATGCAAAGGGGAGGCCTGGCCTTAAAATAGTGGGAGTCAGTGTGGCTAGAGTGGAATGTACAAGGATTGTGTCGTCAAAGAGGGGATCAGAGTGGAAATAAGATAGCCAGATCACATGGGCCTCATAAGCCCCTCTGAGGAGTTTGGAGTTAGCTCTGGGTGTGCTGGGAAGCTATTGGGGCTTGAAGCAGAGAAATGCCATTTTCGATTTTTACTTTAATGTGCTCACACTGCTTGGTATATTGGGAGAGGACAGGATGGGTCAAGGGGAAGGAGGTGGGTGAGAACTGGAAGACAATGGGGTGATATGATGGTGACTTGACCAAGGGTGACAGTGGAAGTATGTGGACATCAGCTGGAGGCTTCAAGAAAAGGTTTTGATTTCCTAATAAAAAGAGACAGATCATATGAAATGGATTCTTCTCCCTTTACTCTTCTTGATTAATGTGATGACCTGACTGGTAGCATCCATCTTTTGTCCAAAAACATGCTAAGACACTGACCAGGGGCATTGTCGATCCCCCAACCAAGAGTAGTGATTGTATGTCTAGATTTCTTGTACTATGACTAAACAAAGCTCTGTTGAGTGAATCTTCAGGAGCACAGTGCCCTCAGTGATGCCCTCCTCCTCCTGCACTTCTTCCTCAGGAGCCCAGTGATCTGAAAGGCCAGGCTCCAAACTTCTCCAAGAAAGCAAAGAGCCCCTGTGTGACTGCAGGAGGAAGAGATATTCCTCCTGCATATTCTCTCCTAATCTCCCTTCATCTGAGCTAATTTTCAAATGGACAAAGTGATCAATTCATGTGATAAATATAGCTTATTTAATGGGCTGAATGAGTGGCTGGAACAATTCCCCAAACTCTGGTTTCCATTGAATAATTGAAATTGTGGTAGGGCATGGAAATTTTTCAACAAATAAAATATGTCTGAAAATCTATTAAAGATACGTCTGCAAGAATCATTTGCAAAAGCCCAACTCAGCAATAAAAAATAAATTACATTTGCGTTCTTGCTGCCGTTCTCTTTGGGAAAGAGCATATTACTACCACTCTGTGGACAAATGGAGCCAGTGCATTTTGGAACGAAGGATGAGACAAGCTCTAAACCACGAGGTTTCGACGTGTAGGTAAAGATTCTACACTGGAAAGTGAAGACGGAAAAATTTCCCTGACTTCCTGTTGCTCAGATGATAGATATGCTGTTTTGTTTCATCCGTGGGGGGGTTTGGAATCGGAGTTTCCCATCTGTGACTTTGAGGGACAGACAACTTTACTCAGAGATTTTGGAGCTTATTCAGGCCACTTGGCCCAGCCCTATGGGGATCAAAGAGCTCACTAGAATCCCTTATTTCTGTTTTCATCTCATCCTGAGCACAGGGCTCAGACAAGAAAGTCCCTTCAAAGGTAGGTTAGAAAGTTGACCAAGGGAATGTAATTTTTGAACTATAAATTGAAAGACCTTCTGAGTAATTTTTTTCTGGTATGATGCAGCTCTGCCGGTTGGCTTCATAAGCTAGTTGGGGTTCTGTTTCCATCACTCTCCTATACTCTCTCTCTTGGTTCAGAGAACTTGCTGGACACCTCTTTAAATTAAGACCATGTAGCTTAAAGCCACATTCCTTTTGCCTGTTTCTTCTTTCTCATCTCATTATTTTTTGTTACAGCTCAGGGTGCTGGCCTGGGGTTCGCCAACTGCCGTGGGCAGGGCAGGATCTGTCATTTCCTCTCTTCAGGTGGGCGATGGCGCTCAAGGGCTGCCCACTTATGCGAGACTGAGCCAGCCATATTGACCTCCAAGCAGATTCATGCCAGGGGGAACTTGGAATGGGAAAGAGACACAACTTCCCCTCACAGAGTCCAGACCTCCTCCTAACTGAGAACTACCAGAGCTCTGATTCCATTACTTAAAAGGAGCCATTGCCTCTGGCACCAAATTAAGAAAAAAAAAAAATCAACTGCCCATCAATTAGCTGTTGTGTTAGAGGCAGCTCAGGGGCGAGCTGAGGGGATAAGCAGTGGTTGAAACAGAAGCCAAGTGCAGAGTGAACTTCAACATTGGTACCAAACTTTGTCCTGTGAGCAAGTCAAGTGCATTTGGGAAGGGAGTTGGTGAATGGTTATTCTTTCCCTTCAGGGTGAGAGCAAGTTTACCAGAGCTTAGAAAGAGAGTGTCTGAAAAAAAGTACTTTCTATCTGTCAGATACCGGAGCACTTTGTGTTTTAACTCACTTAATCTCCAAAACAGCCCAATGAGGAAGCTACTTTTATCATCCTCATTTTACAGTCAGGTAACAGATGCTTAAAGTTAGATAACTTGCCGAGGGTCATGGGTAGCAAAAGATGTCAAGGCCGTTGTTCTTCACCTCTACAGACTACTTTGAGGGTGGCCTGACTGGCTTCTGCACAGGCTTGAGGTGTGTAGAACTAAAATTTTATTTCATGGTGGCCTGACACTTGCTCTCTCCCACAGGTGTGTACACCTTCTCCCTCAGTTGCCTCCCCCACCCCCTTCCTTCCCAGTTGGCCTTCTGCAAACTTTGGCTACAAGAGGGTGGCAGTGGCTGACCTGAAGGGGGCAGTTGCTTCAGTAGCTGGTCTACTTGTAGTGCGGTGCTGGTTGGCTGCACACAGCAGAGCCTGGCAACCATGGCCCTGGGGAAGTCCGTTGGCCTCACTGGTTTCTCCCACCTCAAAGCAACCTGAATGTGACTTGAAAGGCATCTGATAATTCCACTGTGTGTTGTTTAGTTTCTGGGCATAGCTGGAGAGGATGGTGGTAGAAGCATGAGTCCAAAGTAGTGCAGGAGGAGTGAGAGAACCCAATGGGGTGACTAAGAGAGCACCTGCTAAGGCCTGCTGCCACGAAATCCGGTGACCTGGGTGGTGAGCTGCTGACTGGCAGGAGAAGTGGGCTTGAGATGGTTTCTGGACCCCAGGGAAGCGTTCCATTCCCCATCAGGCTGTGCCCCCATTCTTACCTTGATTTCTGAATTTCCATAGTTAGACATTAATTTAATGCTCCTTCTCTTATCTTAAAAATCAATGGTGGATTTGTTAAAAAGAGAAAAAAGAGAAAGAGATTGTGTTGATAGAAAGATCCAGGTTCTTGAAATCAGAAAATCTGTAAGGAATTTGTTTTAATTATACCATACATATAAACATTTCAAAACAACATTTTATTTTTATTTTTTAAAAGTTTTATTTATTTATCTGACAGAGAGAGAGAGTGAGAGCATAAGCAGAGGGAAGGGCAGATGGCTAGGGGGAAGCAGGCTCCCCTCTGAGCAGGGAGCCTGATCCCAGAACCCTGAGATCATGACCTGAGTTGAAGGCACATGCTTAACCCACTGAACCACCCAGGTGCCCCAAAAACTCCATTTCATTTTGAGTTACATATGGAAGTGACTGTGGATTGTCAAGATCTTTTTACTGCCTTTTCAATTTTTAGTACATTAGGTCTTAGTTTGAGCTTACTTAAAATAAAAATACTCTTGGGAAACTATAACTTTGTATTCCTTTTCTATTTCTGTGTAACAAACTACTATATATTTAGCAACTTAAAACAACATCCATCTATTTGCTTTGTGATTTTGACTAGTCATTTCATTTCTGGGCCTCAAGTTTCTCCTGTGTCATGTGTTGCATATGAAATGGGGCTGTTTTTAAAGAGTGTTGTCAGTTTAGACTTTCTGAAACTTGGTTCCAAAGTCACACAGGCTCTCTAGTTGTACAGATGCTTGGGATCACTTACAAGGAGTGATGACAGGGTTGAGGATGGGTCATTAAAATGGAACCCTATTGGGGCACCTGGGTGGCTCAGTGGGTTAAGGCCTCTGCCTTTGGCTCAGGTCATGATCCCAGAGTCCTGGGATCGAGCCCCACATCGGGCTCTCTGCTCGACAGGGAGCCTGCTTCCCTTACTCTCTCTCTGGCTGCCTCTCTGCCTACCTGTGAGCTCTGTCTGTCAAATAAATAAATAAAATCTTTAAAAAAAAATGGAACCCTATCGAACATGCATTGTCAATAGATCCCCAAGGGTCACCATAGCATCTGAAGGGAGGCTTTGGAAAAGTAACTGGTATCAGAGGATGGTCAGGTGGCTAGACTTGTGTTTCAAAAGGTCATTCATTCAAACATTCTTACTCCCAAGCATCTGGACAACACTCCCTACCATGCTTGGGGCTTTCAGAAATCAAAGTAAAAAGCAAACAATAACAAGGCTTAATATATTTAGGAGCAGACCAGGGGGGGAAGACACTACTGCTGCTCACCAATATTCCTGCTTCCTTCCTTTGGCCAAACAGTATGATTGTGCTTTCCCAGCCTCTGAATATGGATATTCCATTAATCTTTTTGGTCAATGAGATGTGAGTGGGAGAGGTGTATGTCCCTTCTGGGTGGAAATGCTTAAGAACTGGTATGTGAGAGCACCTGGGTGGCTCAGTGGGTTAAGCCTCTGCCTTCAGCCCAGGTCATGGTCTCAGGGTCCTGGGATTGAGCCCTGCATCAGGCTCCCTGCTCAGTGGGGAGCCTGCTTTCCCCCTCTTTCTGCCTGGCTCTCTGCCTACTTGTGATCACTCTCTGTCAAATAAATAAATAAAATATTAAAAAAAAAGAACTGGTATGTGATTCTAATTAATGATGCTGCATATTGTATATTCAAAAATTGCTAAGAGTAAATCCGAGAAGTGCTCATCATAAGAAAAAAACAATGTGTATCTATGTGTGGTGATGGGTGTTAACCAGACTTACTGTGGTGATCATTTCATAGTGTGTACAAGTACTGAAGACAAGTATGCTCTACACCTGAAACCAATATAAAGTTATATGTCAATTAAGATTTGGGGCTTGTTAGTTACTGTAGTGTCACCTAGCATAACCTAACAGATAGAGAAAGAAACAGGCCATAAAATTTGGTCAATGGTAGAAATTGTAGTCTAGAGAGAAATATCACTTTACTGACAGAGGAAGAGAAAAAAAAGCACTGATAATCCAAATTCCTGGATGAACTATTTTGAGTTTTCTTTTTATGCTCCCTCCCAGGCTTGAGGGAGTTGGCGAAGTGTTAAAAAGCAGATAGCAGGGATCTCAAAGAGATGAAGAATTAGTCTGGATTCACAGATCGAACTGCCAGCCTCTGGCCAACAGAGAGCTGGTTGGATTTGCAAGCTTGGTTTTCTAAGGAAATAACTCTTACGGTATCGTCTAGAGTCTTTGCGCAGTCCACTTGTTTCAGCTCTGATGGGCTGCATGCAAGAAAAAGCATTGGAATTGTCTTTCATCTAAATAACTTGGGATCTTTTGAACTCCTATGTTTGGGCTGATGCGTTTTGGCCATCTTCTCAAAAAAAGCTGTCCCTGATGCTTCTGCCTTAGATCGATTTCCTGGAATGGTCTTCTGAGCTCACCCTTTACTCTCCGTCTTTCTTTTCTTCTTCCAGAGGAGAATCTATTACAAGCCAAACATCAATCCCCAAATCTGAAACTTAGGACCGCACTCGATGGAAATGCAGCCTGCACTGTTCTTCTCAACACCAGCCAAGGAATCCTGGGCTGTTCTGGGGGATAACCATCATTTCTACCACAGAGCCCAAGGCACCGCTGTCCTTTTCCCTTTTCACATCTGAGAATGATCAGGAGATTCAGATGGTTTGTTAACTTAGCAATGTTGACAGTTCTCACACCTATGTAAAAGCAGTGGTAGGTACTTTGGGGATACAAAGATGAGTAAGAACGTCTCTACTTTCTGAATATTCACTACTAGCTGTCAGCTCATGTACTGCAATAAGGGAGAGCAAAACATGGTGTGTTAAAAGAGGCTCTGAGAGCACTCTTTTCCTGAATTATGAGTAGGTGACTTAGATAGGTAGATAAATTTGATTCTCAATATAATTTGAATAAATTACAGAATACCTCAAGGCTTGGTTTGGGCAGGGTGTTATGTTTAAAGGAGCAATGTGGTGGCCAAAAGTTTATAACAAATATTTCAGTTCTTATTAAAATGGGAAAGAAGATATTGTGTTATTAATATATGGCCACCCTCTTTAAAATAGTTTTCCTTGCCTTGCTGCTCCTTTTGATATCCTTTGCCCCTTGATAATCTTTCTCTTCTACTCTTGTTCCCTGTCCCTAAAAACCAATGCCTGACAGTTTTAAGCACAACTGTTCTCTCTACTTTCCCTTTTGCCCTTTCCAGAATCTCCAAGTGTAGGACAGACCAGGAGCTGAGCTGGCATTCAAGAATTCTCCCTCCTTAAATGCCAGAGTGAGTGGTCACACACCCATTTTTGTCCCTGTTCCACAATAATACTTTTGTCTCTGTTAAATATTGAGAATGTTTACATTAAATTTGAGTTTCCTAACCTTCAAACATTTCCACAGGATTTCTTCATTGCTATTTCTTCATTGCTACTGAGCATGGTATGAGGTAAAGTATTCTAGTCTGGAAGGTAAGGAACTCGGCCCCCACTGGATTCATCACTTTGGAAAAGTCACTGAACACCTGGTTCATTTGGTTGCTTCACTATAAACTAAGAGGAGATGAATCAGTTGGATTTCTTTTTTTTTTCTTTTTTTTTTTTAATTTTTATTTTTTATAAACAAACTTTTATCCACAGGGGTACATGTCTGTGAATCGCCAGGTTTACACACTTCACAGCACTAACCATAGCACATACCCTCCCCAATGTCCATTACCCCACCCACCTTTCCTGACCCCCTCCCCCCCGCAACCCTCAGTTTGTTTTGTGAGATTAAGAGTCACTTATGGTTTGTCTCCCTCCCAATCCCATCTTGTTTCTTTTCTTCTTTTTCTGCCCCCCTAGTCCCCCATGTTGCATCTCCACTTCCTCATATCAGGGATATCATATGATAGTTGTCTTTCTCTGATTGACTTATTTCACTAAGCATGA